>OX438932.1:10056993-10241854 GCA_949316025.1 Lapara coniferarum
GCCTAGTTGGGAATGAAACAGTGCCCGGGAATGAAATTGCCTAGATTAATGTACGCAGGTTCAAAACCCAAGACACCTTTGAATTTTCGACGTTACGTGTGTTTATTATAATGAAAGAAAACATCGTGAGGAAACCTACATACCTGAGAAGTTTCCATGACAATTTGGAAGGTATTTTAAGTCTGCCTGCAGTCTGCTCTAGGCCAACATAGACTAAGGTGTAAACCCTCTCAGTAGAATAGGCCCGTACTCAGCTGTGGACATTATTTTATACAAGCTGGTTTTATTAATTTTATTACTACCTATTACGATTCTACTATACGAGAGACTTCTAAAAGTCATCAACATTTTTCTATATCTTTCTCCATACACATAACATAGTACATAAAACCGCCGGCGTTAAGTTTCCGCAGCCATCTTTATTTCTCTTTTATGATGTATAAATTATATATGTTACGCGCTATCTAGAGATACATTTGTCATATTAGGTTGTCGACACATTAGGAGGAAATACACGCCGCAGTGTTTGCGGAATATAATGATATTTATACTTAGACCCCGTTTTTCAACCGTGGTTATCTTTTGTCTGGGTATTGTGAAGCTGGACTCCTTAGCAGCGCCTCACGCTTCACGTCCCACGCCGGTACACTTGAAGCTCTGCGAGCGCGTCCAGCCCCCTTATTCCCTATGACAGAGAAAACTCGTAACGCGACCGCGTAACGTTAACTTCGTGTAATTAACGGTAAATGGTATTTTGTATACCAATTTTCATAGTGATTAACGCGATGAGTAACGTTACGCGCTTGTTATAAGCGGTGAAAATAACGTGTGTCATAGGGAATACGGGGGCAGTTTAACAAGACCCGAACAAAGAGATATCCACTGTTGCTAAACCCGGGCTTATTTTATCCCGGACACCGTTATGGTAATATACAAGACAAGCAAAGTTAATAATGAAGTAATGGATGGTATTGTGACTACCTCGGTGCGTAGTTGTATTGCGCGATATGACACCGCTCTGAGACCTGGGGTCTTGAAAAGTGATTCTGTATCTACTCAGTATGAGCCCGGAGTCTGAAATTGGTGCCCGGCTCAACCGGAGCAATGCCGCTGTTTCACGGAGAAACCAACGTGAATTAAAACTTGCTATGATGGGCATAGTGATTAGTGAGTGAGAATTTCGGAGGCTCACCCCTTTCCTCTTGATTAGTGTTAGCCTGGAGTCTGGAATACTGTCTGGTAAATGGCAACAGGCTCACTTTCTACATGGAACCTAAAATAACTAATGAAATGTGTGTTACACTTCTATTTTATATATTTTTATTTATTTGCACTTTATACACAGTTATGTAAAGGCGGACTTAATGCTGAAGGCATTCTCTACCAGTCAACCTGAGGCGGAACGGAGACAAAATCATAATAGGTGCACTGAATTTAAACATAATGTCGAAACAGTTAAAATAGTATTATGTGAAGAATACGAAAATAAATGCAATAAAATACACATATTACCTACATAATATGTGACTACTCATATGTGTATATACTTATGTGAGTGTGTAATATGTACTCTGTCCATGAAAAGGAAAAAAAGCGTGCTGATATACATACAAATAAAGTTTTCCAAATTATTTTATTAACACATTCGGCCCATCGACGTTTTATCCAAATAAAATCAATACAACGCCTACGTAAAGCTGCATAAATAGAGTGAAATAATCTGTCACGTCATGAGTGACTGACTAGGGCGGCGCAGGCATAGCGTGTTAAGCTATGTGTGTCCCCGGCTTTGCACCACGCCAACCATACGCAGCGTCGCGCGACACATTTCGCAAAATTTACTATGTTGTTACAATTATTAGTAGGTTTCAGCGTTGATCTGTTTATTTTTCATGTTTCCTTTGTGTATTCGCAAAGATAAGCTTGTTTCACTCTTTGATGAATGTACGTTTGTGAATTGTTTGATGTTCTTTCACGAGTGATGTTATTTTAGGGGAAAACGTTTGGTAAAGGGCAAAGGTTGCTTGAATTTTTATATGAGACGAGCTAGATGCTCGCCTTATGGCTTATACACAATATCAGCAGTAGCCTAGTACGCTACAGTAAAAGACATCCGCTAGTCAACATATTGATGTAGATACTTCTCATTTTATTACTAA
Source organism: Lapara coniferarum (assembly GCA_949316025.1). Classification (NCBI taxonomy): domain Eukaryota; kingdom Metazoa; phylum Arthropoda; class Insecta; order Lepidoptera; family Sphingidae; genus Lapara; species Lapara coniferarum. The sequence continues at coordinate 10,059,153 of OX438932.1, forward strand.
TTATTTGAGAGACATAGTTTACATGACTTTTGTATATAGGCGTCTTATTTTGAATGAATAGCATGTACTCAGAAAAAGTGAAATAGTCGCTTTATTTTAAATTAAAAATCATAGCATTGACATTTTAAAGTCTGTTCACTATAACGTTCTTGAAACCGAAACAAAGCACGGTGCTGAAACAAATAGAATCACATATGAGAAACATCTATTACGTGTGTTAGTTTTCATTTTACGACCAGAATACTGAATTGATTTTGATAAAATTTGGCACAGACGTCGCTTGATGTCTGAAGAATAACATAAAATTGTAAATTTCCGCATAAATTGTGTTTACGAGTTTTCATCTCAAGTAGTGTTGCCAACTTAATTATACAATTATAAAATATAATTCCTCACTATCTCTGACAGTTTTGTTAACTAAATTCAATTCAATCGCGGTAAGTTATAACGAATGGTTATGATTCATTGATATTGAAAGAAATATTTGACCGTTGTTTCAGCCAAAATATTTTGCATTTAAAATTGTTAGATATTTATTAGATCAATATGTTTTGCATCAGACATTGTAACGTACTATAATTGTTATGTAAACGTTTTAACATTCACGAAATCGCATTATTTAAGTATACAAAATATATAGAGAAACTAGCGGCCCCGGCAGACGTTGTCCTGCCCTGAAAAGGAAATAAAATCCCAGTACCCGAGTACAGCGCTACCTACCGGATCCAATTGTTAATCTAAACCATTCTCGAATCAACCTGAAGACACACAAAAAATTTCATCAAAATCGATCCAGCCGTTTCAGTGGAGTTCCAGGAGGAGTTCAGTGACATACACACGCACAGAAGAATTATATATATGTATAAAGATTATATAAGGTGTAGAGTTTGGTCTCTATCATGTACATACCAGCCTTGTATTATACACACACTCACGCCTTTTATGCCTGAAGGGGTAGGCAGAGGCGCAACTAGTGCACCCACATGTCGCTGTTATTGCGTCCCATGATGTCATAGGGGGCGAGCATATAACCATATCAGTCATAAATCCCGACTCTGATCTGGTACAGAATAGAAAAATCCAATATCACTTTGCCCAACCCGGGGATCGAACCCGAGATGCCAAGGCAGTCTACATTATATACTAATGCACGGGCCTCTACTACTGAGAGGGTTTATGCTTTAGTCCGCCACGCTGGCCTAGCGTGGTTAGACTTTCCGTACACTTATATTTATTCTAATGCCGGCGCCAGACACAGACACATATTTGAACAAATACTTTGCCACAAATTTGAGCGCAGTTTCTCCTGAACTGCCACACATGCTTTGCAAATACATTCGATCACAGTATTCAAATAGACAACGAACACGATGGACCACGATTTCTTGGACATGGTATACTTGTATTATTTAAGTGTACATATATAATTATTTATGTCATTTCTATTTTTATGGCTTTTAGGGTTCCATATACATGCAACTCAATAAATCCAAGTACCGTTTCTACTTTCGTTGCTCCAGTACCTCTTGAGAATACACAAAGAATCCATTCCGCTCGGTGATTGTCAAACAACTGAACTTTGCGCAAGTGTGGCAGGCTACGCACTTTTTATTTTTGAACGCTTTGATGTGTGGTCGAAAAACCGACACCGAATGGCAAATAAGTAAACAAACTGAACAAATACGCCGATATCCGTGCCACACATGTTTTCAAACAAGTGTTTAAATATTGTTACTATGTATGGTGCCGGCTTTATTCTGATATAAACAATACATAAGTAACTTCTGTAATCAGTTGTGTGTGCTTTGGGCTTTATAATGCCTAATAAAACTGTTACATTTTTTTTTATATGGACACTTCAAAGTAACCCCATTGCCCCTGATTGTAAGCGAAGTAGAGTCCAGATAGAGCATTGACTGACGAGAGATGAATTCCTCGCTAGTCGACACAATTATGCCGGCCTGTTTGAACCGCAAACACAGGCTGATTCCGGAAGACGACCCACATAGGTTACTATAGCGGGGTTACGTGACTGCATCGGTGGCGTAGTTGTATTGCGTACGCGTTACGTGTACGATTTGCGCGCTGAGGTCCTGAGATCGAATCTCGGGTCGAGTCGAAAATATTGTGACTGGGTTTTCCATCTTAAAAAATATCAGTCGCAGCTCGGAGTCAGGAAGTTGGCGGTGTGATACTCCCGTGCCTCGGAAAGACGTAAAGCCATTGGTCCTGCGCCTGATCTCTCTCCGGTCATGTCGGATTGCCGTCTCATCAGACTATGAGAGTGAAAGAATAGCGAGTGCACCTGTGTATTGCGCACACACTTGGGCATTATATCTCCTGCGTACCTGGCTGATCTCCGTTGAGATTGGCTGCCGTGACCGAGACTGGCTAGGAGGATTACATACACCTTGTGTATGGTGGTCGCTATCCGGGTATATATATATCCTATACAGCTATATTTCTTCATAAAAAACAAACTATATTTGTACATATAGAGAACCGCTACGTACTTTCATTAAAGTAGAGTCTCATGCGCGAACGAAGTGTATTGTTTCTTCGTTCCCATGAAACGTTCTAACTGTACAAGAGTACGTTGTACGAATCTTGACTATATAGAATTCTTCGTATAATGTTTTGGTCTAGACTATTGAATAAGGGTTTTGTGTGGAGTAGAAGTACCACTGTGTAGTGGAATGTTAGGGGATGATAATTGGGGCGGTTGCGGACGACAACTTAGACGTGAGTCGGAGGAAGCCCGCAGCCGTCCCTAATGCGCCGAAGATGGCCACCGCGGAGTTTTAGTTGGTATGCCGTGCGGTGTACATAGGTTAGGGACTCGGCCCGGCGGTCGCCCGACGTTTTCCATCTCTCCGGGCGGCTCAACGTCGGGTCGTAAGGCACGGTGAACCCAACATAACCGCTCAGGTGTTCCTCTTGAACACTGGGCGGTAGTTATAATTCACTTTCTCCGCGTAAACAAAAAAGGGATGACAATGGAAATGTTTTTTTCATTACCATCATCAGCTACACAACGATCACTGTTGAACATAGGCCTCCCCTAAAGATTCCCAGACGGACCTGACCAAACCGGCCCGCATCCAGCGTGTTCATGCGACCTTTATCAAGTACTTTGTTCACCTTGCACGACACTTATCCGCTTGTTTATTTCAAGACGTGTGCATGTACTGTTTTGTTTCGGTTTGAAGGAAATTGTAGCCAGTGTAACTACTGGACATAATAAGACTAATCTTAATGTCTCAATATGACGAGCGCAGTGGAATGCCACACAGTACTTTGTGAGTCAAGGTGCTGGATGGTTTTGCTATGTTTATGGGTGATCGTATCGCTTACCATAGGCGAACGGCATGCTCGTCTCGTCATTTAATGCAATAAAAAAGTGGTATATTTTGTTTCTAAAATCAGTTATAATGTATTAGGTTATTCTTTCCACCTTTACTTTTACTTTTAAAAAACATATATAAATCAGAAACATTGCATATATAACTAAATATAATATTAATAAGAGTAGAAAGATTTCACGACCTAAGAAGAAGTAAAACTAAACATAGACCAAGAAACTGACGAACCTCCGTAATAAATGATAGTCAACCATAATATTTCAGTGCTGAAAATCTAATGCAATGCAGACTGCATTAGCGGGTTTCCTCGAGATTTCCCACTAGGATACCCCACAAAGACACTCTGGGAAGTGGATAGCAATGCTTTTAGCGATACAGTTGTTTTTTTTAATACGGTTGACCCGTGGGAACGGATTTCGGGATGGAAGTTTTTAGTTTTAGGTAAATAAGCTTACCTTAACGTGAAATATTTTTAATTGTTAAAATGAAGCTTCATATAGTTAAGAATGGAACGGAATGCCGAGACGAAGTTCGAAAGTTTTGAAAATGTGTAATTTAAATATTAATGTATATATACCGCCCACTGCAGGGCACGGACCTCCTCTACTCGAGAGTTTAGACCTCAGTCCACCACGCTGGCGTGGGCAGACGCCATATACCTTCAAAATTCTTTTTGGAGGATTATCAGATTTCTCATCATCTTTTCCTTAGCGAACGATAATTGATAAAAAATACACACGTAACTTCGAATAGTCAGAGGGGTGACCTTCGGTTATTAACCTGTAAACATTCGTCGAAAATGTGTATTATTTGCAAATAAATTGATGCTTACTTTAACGGTGATGAAAAACATCGTGTAACTCATATACCTAAGTTATCTTTCTCACATCCACACACATATAACAAGGTCGCAAAAAAGTTCAATCTTAAAAATTGCTCAACTTTTCAATGCACTCAAATTCTAAAAAAGAACTTCTTAAACATGTCTTATCTTGAAACTGAAAGCATCATACTTTAAAATGTGAATAAAATCGTACAAACACACAACACACACACACACACACACACACATACACACACACACACATTCTCTCTCTCTCTCTCTCACACACACACCCACAGATTTCAAATACATCATATATTATTATATAACTTACACTTAGTAGCTATCAAAATATAATAAACTATAACACGTCAACAACCTAGAAAATATGTATAATGGTAAACCGGTGTAATTGTAAGAGTCTTGAGATACAAGCTAAGCTTAGTTCAAGACTCGCAGAATTGTGATGTCAATATTACCTACCTTTTGATAATAAACGTTTATTATTATTATTATTTTGATATGTTATTAAATCTCTCCTATCTGGAGGTGTGTTTAGCACGGGCCAAAGCCAAGTGCAGATGAAAATATTATGAAAGAGATTGAAATTTTCGGACAATGCGACAAGTATTTAGTATAGCGGCTTTCTGTAGGAGGATGAAGGTAAGTTTGTGAATATTGAGTGTGCTGAGACTAACGTGGAGTGACTTAGGTATAACGCCTGTGGAAGAAATTACAATTGGTAGTGTTTTGACAGTAGTTGCGTTCCATTGTGTCTTGAGTTCTATTGCTAGGTCTGTATATTTTGCTATTTTTTCATTGTATGTTGTTGGGATGTTGTGAGTGTTACAGACGGCTATATCTACGAGGTAAACTGTTTTACTGGGTTTGTGGAAAATTGTTATGTCAGGTCGGTTGAAGTGGATTGTTTTGTCGGTGATGATTGTGCGGTCCCAATAAATCTTAACTTCTGTGTTTTCTAGAACGTTTGTGGGTGAGTATTTATAATATGGCATCTTCTCTTTAATGAATTTATATCTATGGGCTAAGTGTTGGTGTACTATGGCTGCGACCTGGTCATGACGGTGTTTTTAGTCTGATTGTGCTATGGACCGGCACGCTCCTGTTATGTGCTGAATGGTTTCAGAGCTACTGTGGCATCTACGGCATATATCAGTGGGCAAGTTAGGTAAACGGATTATGTGTTTTTGATAGTTCCGAGTTTCTATCACCTGATCTTGGATGGCTAACATAAAGCCTTATTATTATTATCCACATGATAATTTCAAAGTTATGTGAAGTGTCCCCACACGATGCCAACCTGGAGTAATAATAACCTGGAGTATAATAAGTAAATATGATCAATTACTGGAAATATAGACATATCTTCTCTACTTTATAGACAAAATCCAGTGCCTTTAAATCACAGTTATTTCGTTATTAATTTATATTTTGTTTAAAATCAAAACAAATAAAAGTAACAAACTTTGTAATATTAAATATTAAACGAGCTAACTCAGAGCTCCGATTACTGAAAGTTTCATAGCAAAAAGGAAAAGATTACAAGGACCCTAGTTACGTTAAGTAATGCTATGATTGTTCAATTTGAGCTTCTGAGTAGTGAAGTGAAACGGGTCTTAAAAATATTACGATAAGAAACAGTAGAAGAATATCTATCTCGGTTTTATCTTAAAATGTTAAAAGCATAGGAGTTTCTCATTAATCGATTTCAAAAAAGAAGAGATGACCTGACGCTTTTTTGTTTTTTAATGACTAAATGAAGAAAGCGGTCACTTAATGATATGTGCGCCTGTTATACTATATTTTATTATTTATTTACTAATATCAAGTAACACAAACTCATTTGGGTTATAGAAAAACAGATAGCTAAGTTATTTAGTAAAGAACGGTAGATTTATAATCACCAGGCATTGATACTTGTAGTAGGATGCGTTGGGGCAATACCGAATCACGGGGTAATCCCGTCGATTCACGATTACTGCTAAGCCCGACAACATTTCCTAATACGGACAACACAGGTTGATGTGCAATTTTTTATTGTACTAAATTTTTTTACACCTGTAACAGTTTCAGTAATAGATTAGCTGTAATATTGAAACGGCGGATTTACACCATGATTCGTTATTACCCTGACGCACCCTAATAAGAAATTATGCATACCTTCAGATGCGCTGCATATTCATCTCATCTTACATTAGTATAATAAAAAAAGCATTATTGATAGTTTTTAACAATGCCTACACAAAAATGTTATATCCCAAAAATAGAAAAAATCTAATTTATTTCCGTCAACAGTTTTTTTTGTTAGCCAAATAAGGCAACAATTTACACCCAAACTATTAAATAATTTTGTCGTTTATGGTAAGATATTTATGACAGTTAATCTTTGTGAATTCGTGGAAATATAAGATTAATTTTTCAAATGTTAGTCTAATGCGAGTTGCAGACCGAAAACTAAGCTTAATTTAGCTTAGCAGGCATAGCTGAGATATTTTTCATACTTGTGTGCAGACCGCATAATATGTACACTAAGCTATGTTGTATATGTCATTTTCTCAGCTGTGTGAGCTAAGATTAACTTGGTTCTTGGTCACTAACTGTTTTTAGAGTAACAGTTTATTAGTGAAGAAACTTGAAAAGCTCTTCCCAATCTTTGAGTTAATTATTTTTTATGTATTTACATCGATTACTCTGAGTTTTGTGGGCCAATTTTCATGATTCCTTTTTTATTTAATAAATTAGGTTCGCATAATGGTCCCATTATAAGCCATCATTGTTTTAAGTTCATCATTTTATTTATTCCACACAAATGTAGAGCGTTGTGGACTAAAGTCTAAATCCATTCAGTTATATACCTTAAGTTAATCTAACTCTGTGTTAATAGATCAGGCTGATAACTTACCACTTATACCTTCTACCGAAATACCTCATCCACTCCCAAGTTCAAAAATCAACTCAATTTGATTCACCCGGTACGTGTCGCATCCTGATTATCCCGTCCCTAAGCCATCTCTCCGGGGATTTAGCGGCATGGCTCTGGATACATTAAGTTTATCTTGGTTTCTTCCCTTTTTGTACAAAAGATTGCTCACACAATGTTTAAAGATGTTAATCGGTGCAGCGGAATCGAAAAGTAAACGTTTTAATTTCCCATTGTTGGTGTTGCAAGGTTTGTTTTGAAATGTCATTACTAGGTACTTGTACGTTCCGGTATGTCTAATTATATCGCTAAGCTATGCTTTGTGTTCCAGATTCAAAGTCTTAAAGTATGGTTTATAGATAAATCTTTCGGATAGGTTCAGACATAGAGGTACCCAGGTAGGTACTATAACTTTCTCCATTTATATTTCTAAGATGTTGCCTTTCGTGGGGCGTTATAGCCATTATAGTTAAAAAAAATATTAAATTTAAAATGCTCTATCTCATGACAATAAGTTCTTAACCAGTGTCATAATATAATACTAAGTTCTGAGTATTGTTGCTATTCTTTATAAACAGGCGCTTATCACGAAATATATCTGCATAATTGAAATAGACGCTGTAGTTTCCATCGTGGTCAGGTAAAGTTTAAGCTCTTATCATACTGGTGACTTGCAAGCGAATTCACAGCGAGGCGAACTCGTCCAGACCGTAATAGTACTTGACCAAATGAAACAACGCGACCTGAGTTACAAAAACAGTGGTTCCAATAACAGAGAACAGTGCCGAGTAGGTCACTTTATAAAATTCTGTATATAAGGTCCTGGGTTTGAATCCTGGGTCGGAACAAAAACATTTTGACTGTGGTTTTCCATCCTAAAAATTACTCAGTTACAGCTTAGTCAGAAAGTTGGCGGTGTGATACACCCGTGTCTCGGAAAGGACGTAAAGCCCCACTTGTACACTATTATATCTTTTGCGTACCTGGCTGATCTCTGTTGATATTGGCTTCCATGGCTGAAATCGGCTAGGAAGGGAATTATATTAAACTTAAAAAGCATCATTAAATAATGCTCAATGAAAAAATAAGTCATATTTTTAAATAAATTCTCGTTTTTATAACGAAAGCGCAAATAAAGAGTTGCAATAAAGTATTATATAACTGCTATCGGGTAAAATTCAATTCCCCTTAACCCCCAATGGGACAAAGCCGGGAATCGACGCTTCATTACTTTTTGCGCAAAACTGGGAATTATTACCGCCACTGTTTTGATATCACAAATAAATCGGAGTTTTACTCGGTTATTAACGCGGTTTGAAGTTGTTTACTTTTTATTCAAGTGTATAAGTATTTATTCTTGAATGGGTTCAACGTGATTAGAAAACTTAGGATCGATTACATTAGTTACTGACAAAGGTTCTGATAAATTATTTGGAACTTATCTGCAGTATTAACTACAAGTTTTGGCTTCACAGGTCTCGAATAGATTATCTGGCACAAAAAGTAATGAAAGTAAAATACTAGCGAGTAATGTTTTTTATGATATAGGGGTCAAAAGAGCATACGGTTCACCTTTTCTTTTTTTAATGCATCGAATGACCAGACGAGCATGCCGTTCGCCTGATGGTAAGCGATACGACCACCCATACACATTGGAAAGACCATCCAGCACCTTAAGTTACAAAGTACTGTGTGGCATTCCACTGCGCTCGTCATCCTGAGACATAAGATATTAAGTCTCATTATGTCCTGTAGTTACACGGGCTACAATGCCCTTCAAACCGAAACACAACCGTGCATGTACACTGCTGCTTGGCGGTAGAAATAGACATTGCGGTGGTACCCACCCAGACGGACTCTTACATATGAGAGTCCTACCACCAGTAAACCTGATGGTAAGTGATCACCATCGCCCATGAACATCTGCAACACCAGGGGGCATAGAGGTTGCCGGCCTTTTAGGTGTGCTTACGCTCTTTTTTAAGGCTGCCAGGTCGTATCTGTCCGGAAATGCTGCTGGCGGCAATTGGTTCAATAGTTTGTGTTTTATGTGTGTCAGAGTTATTTGTTAGATATTGTTGGGTATCTGATACTTATCTGGAACTTTATTGCGAACACGTGAATACCCTTGGTATCTATTTTATCAGAGGTGAGCCTATTTGCATAAATTCTAATCTCGGCAAAATCGGTCCATTTCTTTTTTGTTCAAAAAATTTTTTTTATTTGGATTGAACCTATGACATTAAGATTATAATATGTATTTTGACACTAGACTTAACAATAAATACAGACGTTTCTTAACGAGGAATCAAACCTGGTACTTACGTTAAATTTCACTCCCTACTATTGCTTTTCACTTCCATTCGTACAGGTATTATTCAAATGCCATACAAAAATAAATTGTTATCAATATGCAATAGGTTTTTGCATAGAAATATGTATTCTAAATATTGTACAATCAATCATAAGCCGAGGTCGACAGAGCGTCGAAATTATTTCGTTTTAGTATGAGTAATTTGCTTGCCAAATGTTAATACTACTTTTTACTCGACTAATGTGAAGAAATGTATGTATGTATATATAGGCATGTATGTATGTATGTATCAATTTTATGTTCCACTCTAGCATCGCTCCTATTGAACCGATTTTGACAAACGAGGTGTCTATTGTTTCATATATATTGTGCGATGGTTATAGGACATATATTTTTCATTTTAATACAAATAAATGACGAGAATATCAAGCCACTTTGCTGATGTTAAGCTTATCCATAGACAATAGCAAATCCATACAGAACTTTGAGCAAGCACTGCGTGGTAATACACTGCGCTCTTCACACTGTGACGTTAGTTGTTAGCCTTAAAATTAATTACATTGGCTTCAATGTCCATCAATCAGGAATACAATGGACCTTGCACAAAGAGCAGCATAGTGTCACTCAGATGGCTCCTGTAAAGCTGGAGACTAAAAATATTTCAATAATCGTTAACACTTCATCATTACACACACACGCAATCTCACGCTTTTATCCACGAAGGAGTACGCAGAGGCACAACTAGTGCACTCATTTTTCGTCGTGCATATTCCGTCCTATGATGTGATAGGAGGAGCCTTTCACCATATTGGGAAATTCCAGACTCCGGGCTGATACTGAATAGAAAACCCGAAAACTGTGTGCATTATTTGTGTCTCTGCCTAGCTCTTCGGGGATAAAAGGCGTGAGAGTATATGACGTGTGAGTACTTCATTCCCTATATTTTATGAAAAAAAAATCCTGAATAAAAGTCCCACTTTATAATTTCTTGTGATTTGAAGTAACAGCTCTGTCCTTTTTAGGGTCTCAAACTATCTCCATACATCGAAATCTGTTCTTTAGTTTTTGAGTTTATCCCGTTAAAACAGACGCTTGGAGGACTTTATTTTATAACTAGCTTTTGCCCACGGCTTCGCCCGCTTTAACAAGTTTTTCCGGGCTAAAAGTACATAAAAACCTTCCCGTTGAATCACTCTATGACTATGACGTTGATACAACTCTTAACAAATAATGCATTAATTTCGACCAAATTTGATTACCATAAAAACGGCTCTAGAGAGTTAATCTTAAAAGATAGACAGATACTGTCGCGGACTTTTTTTTAGATCATTTCAAGAGGAATAATTCTTTCATACATATATTTTTGGTATCTTGAACCGTTTTCGCAGCGCACGCAATGGAAGCCCTCAAGGATGAATAATTTCCCCCGCATTTTTCACATTTTCCATTATTTCTTCGCTCCTAATAGTTGCATCGTGATGTTATATAGCCTATAGCCTTCCTCGATAAATGGTCTATTCAACACAAAAAGAATTTTTCAATTCGAACCAGTAGTTCCTGAGATTAGCGCGTTCAAACAAACAAACTCTTCAGCTTTATAATATTAGTATAGATATGAAAGGACTAGCGTTAGTCGTATTTAAGACTTGAGAATTTGTACCAAATCATTGCTAGTAAGTTAAAGAGAATTACTACATTTCCTCTTTATATGAACACATACAGCCATGTGAATGGACGTCAGGCACACCTGCGTGTTTCTTTTTAAATTTCTTTTCAACTTTCTGTTTACAGCTTTCAGTTAGGTTTCATTTTATTTAGTTTTAGATGACGTTATTTTAAAGCCGATTTATTTTAAGTTTTCAATTTCATCCCTAAGTATCGACTAGAATATTTGTGAGGCATTAATAATCCTTACATTCTTACATATTATAAAGTCCCCCGACGCCTCTGTCTGTCTGTCCGGACGCAATAGTCATATATCTAACGGCTTCCGATGAAAGGACATGTCAAAAACGGGCCTGAAATTCTAACCAAGACTATTCATATATTTGGATAGAACTCCTGAAACTAGCCTTTTACAATAAATCCTTTTATTTTAAAGACCTCCGAATTTGAGATTAATGTAATTAAGTTTAGCTTGAAAATTACACGTAAAATGAACTTTTTTAAAAAACTTAGCTATGAATGGAGAGGTCTAAAAATATTTTTTTAATGGATCCGCGTTCCATATTTTGCTCCTTTAATATCCCTGAAGTTTGAGCCTGGTTAGACATAGAAGCGGACATCTTTAGAATGATAGTCTGAGACCTTGGGAAAGGAATAGATTTCTTCAAATCCGGGGAAAATATACAGTGGACTTTTATCTCTAAAAATCGTACATGCGAAGCCGGGAACAAAAACAAATAATTATAATTCATTCTTCATTTGAGAGACAACAAAGATCTATAGCATTAGTAAAAGAATAACTAATGAAGAATTTATCGAACTTTTCGACCCTTACAAAATACCCTTACTGCCTCGGTGGCGTAGTTGTATTATAGTACGACTGCAAAGCTGCGGTCTCGGGTTCGATCCCCGGGTCGGGCAAAGTGATATTGAATTTTTCTTGTCAGTATCAGCTCGGAGTCTGGAATTTGTGCCCGATATGGCGATAGGCTCGCCCCCTATCACATCATGGGACGGAATAACGGCGAAAAGTGGGTGCACTAGTTGCGCCTCTGCCTACTCTTACGGGGATAACAGGCGTGAGTGTATATGTATGTATGTACAAAAATGGGCGAGCCAATTGCTAAATCACAGATAAATCCCGGGAAACTTTTTCAGCCCTCTTTGTCTTAACACCTTCAATTTAACAAAAAAAAAACGAGAATGTATGGAATTAATTTTATTTACGCCCCTTAAGAGGATTGGGCCCGTGTGGTGGGTAATGTGCAACATTTGTCAGAGAAAAAGGGTGTGTAGGGGTGTACGTATTCGATTTCCGGTATGTTTTTATAAATCCCGGCTTCACAATTTCCTCCCTTCAGTTTGATATGTGGAGGGTAGTTCGATTTTTGGAAGGTGAACGAACTTGTTTAGTTGAATTTTGTTTTGCTTAAGTGAGGATGAACACAGGATTATTTCATCTTAGTAATTTGCGAAACTGTGTGAAAATGATTACATATTTGTTATATGTAAACGCAGAAAAAACTAAACGGATTTGGATGAAATTTGGCATCCGAATAGACATGGGAAATAATGAAAATGTTTAATCAGGTGGTTACTGGAGGTAGGACTCTCACATGTAAGAGTCCGTCTGGGTGGGTACCACCGCAATGTCTATTTCTACCGCCAAGCAGCAGTGTACATGCACTGTTGTTTCGGTTTGAAGGGCATTGTAGCTAGTGTAACTACAGGACATAATGAGACTTAACATCTTATGTCTCAGGATGACGAGCGCAGTGGAATGCTACACAGTAGCATAACTTTGTAACTCAAGGTGCTGGATGGTGTTGCTACTGTTTATTGGTGGTCGTACCGCTTACCATCAGGCGAACGGCAAGCTCGTCCATTCATTCGATGCCATAAAAAAATCAGATTTTTAAACAGAGGCGCTGGTGTCGTTATTGTTTTGGAACTTTTGCATCGGAAAAGGCGCCTCACGTGGGCGAAGCCGCGAGCAAAACCTAGCTATATAACAATCAAAGCAATCAAGCTACGCTGTAATGAGATAACCCTTAATCTAATAGCGTAATTGAAGGAAAAGTCTTGGTTTTATTCCTAAAGCGAAATAGCTAAATATGTATTTTATTATTCGAAGACATAAGAGTTGTCAGAATTATCTTCCAATACGAATCAATCCCTAACCACAACACGGAAATTAGGGGTAAGTAAATAAAGAAATTTACAGTTATAAATCTTATTACTATAATAAATGCGAAAATTTGAATGTTTATAATCACGGCACGGCTGAACGGATATAGACGAAAGTTGGCAAAGATTACAGTCTCGAATAGCAAATAGGTTTTTTTTATCCCGGGTTAAATATACAGCGGGACTTTTATCCTGGAAAATGTTTTCACGAGTGCACCAGTAGCACCAGCTATTTAATTTATCCTTATAATATTTATATGCAAAATTAACCTGCATTCATAAACCAAATCTACCAGAGCTCCAATATTTTTGAATAAGGACCTAAATAGCTGGTCAGAAGCCATTGAATCTACGTGACCCACCGCGGGGACTGCAGGCACGTTCGAGCAACTGTCGAGCTCTAAGTAACTTGCTCTGTGCCTGTCATTGAAAATTCAACTTAATATACAATAGTACACGTTAAGTTGTGGTAAGCTTACAATAGATAATGCTAGGGCCCACTGGAATAACTTCTCGGGGTAGTCTTATTGTATGTATCTACATATTAATATTTTTTTATTCATCTTCATTCAAATTTAATCAGTTGTATCTTTTTTTATTCCCGTTAAATGACGAGACAAGCATGCTGCTCGCCTGATGGGAAGCGATACGACCGCCCATAAACAGTAGTAACGCCGCACCTAACATTGAATGAAAAAGAACTGCGAGGCACTTCACTGCCAAAAAAGTAGCCTATGTCCTCCTTTGGATCTCAAACTGCCTCCATACTTATTTATTTCAGGTCCACTCGCAGAAAATGATTTTCCGGGATAAAAGTCACGGTTTATAGGTATTTTCCCGGGATAAGAAGTACCCTAGATTCTTCCCAGGGTCTTCAACTGCCTCCCTATCAAATTTTATCGGAATCGGTTCAGTAATGTGTAGCCGTGAAAGCTCCACTCGAGAGAAAAAAATCCGGGATAAAAGTCCCGGTTTGAACTTTTCCGGGATAAAAGTAGCTTATAGCACTCAGGAGTAATGTGAATAGTTCCATTTAGTGAAAGAATTTTCAAAATCGGTCCAGTAGTTTTTTTAGTTTATCCATTACAAACAAACAATAAAATCTTATTAGTATAGACTATACATTTTAACGGACCGAATTGCAAACCTGAATCATTTTTGAATTCACCTGACAAAAACATAAATTAAAGTGCTGAAGGGGAAACACGGCCTTCGACGCGCTATTTATAGGCACGCGCCGTGCCGTCGGCCCCTGGCCGGTACTGCCGCAACCACTATGTCCCTGCATTTTAAATCTGTAATATCTTCGAAAATATTTATTTAAATTACATGCTGCAAAGGGCCATATTGAGCTACATTTTATGTACAATGTATTTATGGTACTTAATTGGATAAGGATTAATGCTGCATTGCTTGAAATGGCTTCGCAAATAAGCAATTATTTCTCATCAAAAGTAAAGTATACAAATTGGTTATTTTGGGTTATCCCTAAGTGATAGACATATACAATCGTGGGTTTTTTGTAGACCTTTATAAGGTGTGCAATACTGTTGTACATTATTTTGATCTATCTCATAGGGTTTAGCCAGCGTTTGCAATTTAAGCACAAAAAAATAGTTTATTTACGACATCACATTAGAAACCTCTAAAATTATCAGTGTTTCTCTACTATATTATGCATGTATTATACATAACAACCTTCCTCTTGAATCACTCTATCTACTAAAAAATCCGCATTAAAATCCGTTGCATAATTTTAAAGATCTAAGCATACATAGGGACATAGGGACAGACAGACAGCGGGTAGCGACTTTGTTTTATACTACGTAGTGAAAAAGGATAAGGATTATGATTAACGAAGCTCACGATTGTAATCTCTTAGGATAAGCAGTGGATGACTAACATAATCCTATATCCAGCAAGTAAACAATACATCCAATTGTTGGAACCTGATAGTTACAACAAAACAAACATAACCTCAAATAAACTAAAACAATTTCATTAAAAAGCAAATTATTTCACGCATAAAATTTGCCTTAATTAAATTTCACATTCCGGTAATTTTTAGCTACCGGTATTTCGGACCGGGCAACCCTACTCCGGCACAGGTATAAATTTGCCAAACGATATTACTTTGCTCCATGCCGTATTCAGATAATTCGCCGGGGGTCAAAAAATATTAATTTCGGCGTGAATCTATCGTTATTGAACAAGTGACAATATTGAGGTAACTTTGTGTTATATTCTCGTTATATATTTCGTATAGAAGCATTTTAATATACTTTTCGTGTTTTAAATAGTTTTGAAACACTGAGGTGTAAATTATAATTACTCTAACGTTATAATTTTTTGGTTGATTCTTACTTCAATTTGATATTGGTACGACATCGCATATAAACTTGATATACAGGATCATTTTTACATTGCGTTACTAAATTAAATCACATATTCATCTTTACCTCTGCTAACATCTTGCTAAAAATCATCCATGAATAACGAATATTTTCGCCAAAAATCCCGATTGTATCTTTTAAATTTTTGATGATTTTGTAGTTTAGTGCGAATATGGTGTGTGCGTAAATGTATTTCTGACGAAGTGTATTGTTGCTGCTGCAACGAATACTCTTAGAGCAGTAGTAATGGCATAAGGGCGTGTTAACTTAGTTACTTTTTATTGATATTTATTTCGTTCGAAAACTACACTTTTTTATTTTATGTCTATGGTTGAAACAACTTAATGGAAATTGTTATTTTCAAAGAGATAAGTGTGTGGTTTCATTTAGTAACGCAATGTCAAAATGACTGTATAATCTTTATCGGGTCGAAAACTGCCATAGTGGTTCGTTCGAACAAGTAGATATCTGAGATCATCACTGCGCACATCTACAAAAAAAATAAATAATCGACCGCTATAATTTTGGTGACTGTTGAAGTTGAAGCATTATCTCTTTCTATTCGACGTTATATTTTGAGTAGGTACACCATAAATTTAAAATCAGACATAATGTAATATTTTTCCCAGCTATCAAAAGTACTATTACAAGGCCCTTACATTGATTGCGTTATAAGTAAAACAGTCTCATAAAGCATGTTTTAAATCAAAACGTTTATATACAATGTTATTCAACCTCGTGAAAATTCTCATTACCGTTGTTATGATTTAATTATAATTGTTAACGTAGCAAAGTGGTTCGTGCCCCCTAACTCGATACCTAATTAAGTATCTGGATACTGTATATTAAATTGCCATTGTTTTGAATTCAGAAAAAATTACGATACCTCTTTCGTCAATCAATTACGACAGTTTACGATTTTAAAATTAATTATAGCTGATACTGAATGACTGACTGCGTTTTTCCTTTTATAATTTGAAATTGTTCGAATATTCCATAAAGGATATATCTCTCAACGTAGAACTAAGAAATTATTGTATAAAATAAGTTATTGTAAATTTATTGAGTGTAGTCTTTAGAAAAGAATGGCAGCTGTTGTGACGTCACTACTATTATACTACGGGCGTATGACAGAGATAGCGCCATGTTCTACCACATTGTTCCATAATTCGAATATTTGTAGTTTCATTCGTGTATAGTTCCACCCAAGTGTGATGCTTTTTTCTTGCATTTTTAGCGTATTATCATCATCATCATCAGCATCATCGTTATACGGAAAGGAGAAAGTATTGGTCCTATATTTCATTGGAAAGATAAGAAATAATATCCAAATTCAAATACTCGTAATCCATAATCCTTACGTCCTATAAAACAATGTCTCATACCGCGTGTGCGAACACCATAAACTACCAAACGAATTCGAAGAAATTTTGGTATGGAAATAGTTAAAGCGAAGTTTTTACGCTACATTTTATTCCGGGAAAATATACATCAAAACTTTTATCCAAGATAAACTCTTAGATGCGGGCGAAGACGCGACCAAAAGCTAAATTTTAATGCAAGTCAACTTCGTGTGTAATTTAATATTTTCTTCGTAAAATGTATTAAATAATATTGTAAACAAAGGTTTTTGTTCATTATAAAATAGTTCTCCAAGTCAGGAATTACGAGGTGCCTGTTTACTATCGTCTTTAACTTCGCCTCGAAGTTTTTAACGTTCAAATTAATTTGTTGCTTTCTTTCACTCAACTGTTTTCTTGACAAGCTCGTTATCAGGATGTGCGAATCCGTGGTGTCTTTCTATATTTTTACCAGTAAGCTCTATTATCCCTGTTTGAAAGAAATAGTACGTGATTTATTGAGACATATCAGATATTTAATCATAATTTTCAGAAATTTTAGGTCCACTCCACTTGCTCGTTGTCCTTGCCGTGTTTAAAAACACTCACAATATTTATCCACGAAAGGGTAGGCAGAGGCGCAACTAATAAAAAAAAATAAAAATGTAAAATGTATTTTATGTCAAACTCAGTGAGTCCATAGTATGTTAGCAACAATTTTGACTTAAAGACAAACTAATACACCCACTTTTCGCTGTGCGTATAGCGTCCCATGATGCGTTGGGGGTGAGCCTATCGCCATATCGGGCACACATTCCAGACACCGGGTTAATACTGTATAGAAAAACCTATATCACTTTGCGCGACCCGGGAATCGAACCCGAGACCTCAGCACTGCAGTCGTACCGTATTACAACTACGCCACCGAGGCAGTCTCACACAAAAACACATTTATTTTTCCATGTTTATAAGGGCATTTAACAAATACTACATAATGACTGCTTCGGTGGCGTAGTTGTATTATGGTACGACTGCAAAGCTGAGGTTCTCGGGTTCGAGCCCCGGGTCGGGAAAAATGATATTGAGTTTTTCTATTCAGTATCAGCTCGGAGTCTGGAATTTGTGCCCGATATGGCGCTAAGCTCGCTCCCTATCACATCATGGGACGGAATAACGGCGAAAAGTAGGTGCACTAGTTGTGCCTCTTCGGGGATAATAGGCGTGAGTGTGTGTATATTACATAATATTATAGTTTTAAGTTTTTAACCCCTGACAGAAAAAGAAGGGTGTTATAAGATTAGGGCGTGTGTCTGTGTGTCTGTATATCTGTATATCTGTGGCTCTCAAACGAATGGACCGATTTTGACGCGTTTTATGTTTATTTGTGATATTTTTTAATATTATTTAGATGTCAAAAGATTTCCCTAGGTGGAGACAATTTGGTGTGCTACACCTCTGCGTACCACTAAAAAAGGAAAACGATATATTGCTATGTTTTTATAGTCAGTCGGCTAGCGAGTAACTCGTTCGTCTTGTAAAAAAAACTTTACTGTGCCTTTTTTATCCGCAACTCTGAATATTCCGGAATAACCGCAATATATTGACAATAAGGTGAAAATGTTACGTTTGCGAACGACCCGGGATCGCCCGTGGTCGGGTCCCATTATGTCCCTATTTGTTGTAGTGTTGTGCGAAGTACGGACTGTTTGGGAAAAGTCTGTATTCACAAACGTTCCTTATCTACAGATAGCACTATAATAAGTCTGTTTTAAGTGCCATCGGTATGTTATCCTTCAAAATGCGTAGGTAAAGGGGCAGTATGATTGGATAATATTGAAATACAATTTTACTACAGTTGGCTATGAGATAAAGCTGAAAAAGACCAAAGAAAACTATGAAATTGCGGACAATATGCATTCCGGTACTCTGTGCGTCCTCATAGTTTGTGAATGCGGTTGTAAGATTATTAGAAAGAAAGAAAAACGAGTTATTATACTTGTAAGTCTCTCATATGTAAGAGTCCGTCTGGGTGGTATCCACCCAGTTCTACCGCCAAGCAGTAGTGTGCATGCACTGTTATGTTTCGTTTTGAAGGACATTGTAGCCAGTGTAACCACCGGACATAGTGAGACTTAATATCTTATGTCTCAGGATGACGAGCGCAGTGAAATGCTGTACAGTACTTTGTAACACAAGGTGCTGGATGGTGTTGCTACTGATTATGGGTGGTCGTATCGCTTACCATCAGGTGAACAGCATACTCGTCTCGTTATTCTATACAATAAAAAAAAAATATTAATAGACTCAACACAAACAGAAAGATTATCATAAAACTAAACGACAATTATGATATTTTAAATCCGTGGTTTTAATGTTAAAAGTATTTGATGAGTTATTTATTGGTTTTAGAATGTATCAACTGGACATGTCGTGAGAAACACCAGCATCTTATTTCTATAACTCGTGATTTGGATTACGTATACAGTAAGACAACCTGGTATTTTTTTCACCTTTTATGGTCACACTTCCCATCAGGGGTAACATAAGTCATCTCTTATCTTCTTATATATAAACTATTGTTTTAAAGCCAGGTAAAAGCTTAATATTATATTGAAAAAAAAACTAGACAACTTTCACGCTGCATTATCTTTACACAGTGACCGCGACATAGATACATATAAATAGCGGTTAGGGGCGAAGGCTATCGTGTGCACGCCGGTTATTTATGTTGGTAAATTGGGTGGATGTTGTATAACCAAATTTAAATAGAGAACGCTACGTGTGCAAATAGGCATTACGCGAAAAATCCTATTTTGATATTTGCTGTGACATTTGTATTAAGTACTTTAATGCGTCACATAAATGTAATATTACTATGTATACAGCTTCAGCGCCATCTATTAAAAAAATAGTATACAGCTTCAGCGCCATCTATTAAAAAAAACGACAAAAACATGTATAATTTCTCATGGGAGCAAATTACCGGGATAAAAATAAGCCTAAGACATAGTCTATCTGTGTGCTAAATTTCATCCAAATCCGTTCAGCTATCTCTGCGTTTATTTTTAACAAACATCCAAACATTTCCAAACTTTCGCATTTATAGTATCAGTAATATAGGTTCACGCCTTTTTTTCATTCAAAGGCAGGCAGAGGTAAATATAGACCCTACTTTTCTCCAAGCCTTTTAACTTGAAAATATGAACTGTTCATTTAATACGAAGGAGCAAGGAAGTGGCGACTACCGAGATTATCTCTGTTGCGATTTTCTTGAATTTTTCTGCTTAAACTGTACTTTATCGTGAAAACATTATTAAAAACACCAGCCCAACACTTCTGTATAAAGGAAACTCGTGAAAAATTAAACAGGGATTCGAAAATGTAGAAAAAGGCGTGGGTTTCGGCGGAAACGGCTGGACGGTTTGAACCACGGCCGGCCGGACAACTAGGACGTTGGGACAGGCGAGCACACAATACTATTCAGACATTGCGAATATAAACCGACTTCAATTCGCTAAGTATTTACACGAGCTACTTTGATGTTTTTCAGCCGATTTACGTGATTCTTGTTTTATATATTAAAAGAAAATCTTGCGGTGGTCCCATATTGTTATTAGTTTCGTAATAGTTCTGTAATGTTTTACATTACTTCTTCAAATTTGCTGGTAAGTCTCTCATATGTAAGAGTCCGTCTGGGTGGGTACCACCGCAATGTCTATTTCTACCGCCAAGCAGCAGTGTGCACTATTGTGTTTCATTTTGAAGGGCATTGTAGCCAGTGTAACTACAGGACATAATGAGACTTCACATCTTATGTCCCAGGATAACGTCGGCAGTGGAATGCCACACAGTACTTTGTAACTCAAGTTGCTGGATGGGGTTGCTACTGTTTATGGGTGATCATATCGCTTACCATCATGCGACCGGCATGCTCGTCTCGTCATTCAATACCATAAAAAAATCGTGTGTATATGGAGAATTTATGGATTTGACCTGACCGAATTCTGATTGTAGTATTTATTTTGATGCTTTTCATATCTGCAGACATTAAAACGCGGGACAAGAGTGGTAACAAGATTTCCTTACATATTTGATCTACTTTCCTGAGTACTATCACATCCAATAAATCTTCTAAAATTTTAGGTGTTGATCCTCAGAGGTAGGTTAACTTGCTAATTTTCCAGATCATAAGATACGGAGATAAATAACAATTTCCAGGTAAATTATAAAACTAATTTCCTAGCTAGATTAATTAAAACTACTTATCTTGTAACATTAACTTTTCGGACGACCATCTACTCAGTCCGCCCCGCGATCAAAGCAGCCTTTGTAAAGTCAAGAGTAAAATTACAAATAAAAACCCCAAGAAAGTCCTTTTCAATGTCGAACATTCATGTGTATGTACATATCAAAACGATAAGATTTTATTAAAATACGTCAGTTTACTGAAATAGTTTCCTCAGGTAAAATGCTACATGCCGTAAAATGACTTGCGAGAATTGTATTACAAGAGGTACCCGCAATAAAATTTCTTTATGTTAAGTAATAATTTTCCTTATGCGAACGTCTTACATGTTGTCATTACACTAAACACCTGGGATATACCTCCCTTAGGAGGGGGAATATACGATGAAGCGAGGGCTATCCTTGGGGATGTAAAAGGCTTTTTATTAAAGGGATTGCTTCGTTCAAGATTGCTGACGGAAGTGATTTTACTTATGTTTACTTATGTAAGTCACCGCTCAGACGTTGTTAAAATATTGCCAAAAAAACTGTGAAACTGTTGTCTCTGAAGATGCTGACGGTGCTAATAGGTACCACACCTTGTCCTTTGTCTACATTTTATAAGAAAGTATTTATAACCATAAAATTTTCCACTGATATTAGGTGCGATTCTCAATGGATTCTCAAGCACTTTGAAAAAAAGCAACTCTTATTTCATAATAGCTATTTTTATTAAAAAAGTTTCCAACAAACGTTCGAAATAACGAGTATAATTTTTATAAAACTGTAATAATCACGTTGTGTATTACCTCTTATGAAGTTTGTATCACTTCATGCAATCTCAACGGAACTATTTCTTTTAGTCCTGAATTTAATAAAAAAATGTCTTACTATTATTTGTGTCACTGAATACTGTGAATAACGAGATCTAGAAAATTCTGTTTATAACCATTATTACCATAACTATTACAAACCCTCATTACACCAACAATAACAAAAGCAATCTTCAAATATTAACAATACGTTCCACAAATATATTGTCGGACACAAAATTAATATTAGATCAGCCATTTGGGAAGGTGTTGCCTCGAAAAAAAGTCCTATGTTTTTGGTTGAAGGTGTATTGTCCCTTGGTACTGAATTTGGAAAGCAAGACAATAGATAGGAAAGTATTGTAGTGATAAAACTTGATTAAGTTAACGTAAATGGTTGTTGTATTTTTGGTATATTTTTATACAACTGATTGGAGGAACGTGTAAAAAGCTTACCTATTTGTTGATAAGCGGCGATAGCCTAGTTAAGAGTGAAACGGACTGCCGAGACAAATGTCCGCAGGTTCAAAACCCAAGGGCACGCAGCTCAGACGTTTCTAAAAAAAAGTTGTGTGTATTCTTTGTGAATTGTCACTCGCTTTAACGGTGAAGGAAAACATCGCGAGGAAACCTACATATCTGAGAAGTTCTCTATAAGAATTTCGAAGGTATGTGAAGTCTGTCAACCTGCACTAGGCCAGTGTGGTAGACTAAGGCCTAAACCCCACAGTTGTAGAGGAAACCCGTGCTCAGCTGTGGGCAGTATATAATACAGGGCTGGTATGATGGTTTGGTATGGGTGATAAGCACAATAACGTAGCAACGAATACTTTTCATACCACAAGATGATAAGCGAGAGTTCTTGATGATAAATGATCTCTCTTGCTCATAACAAACCATAATACTAGAAGAATTGTGGAGTAAAGGGGTTAGGAAAGTGTTTGAGCCTCTAGAAATCTCATTCACCAGATACTAATTCTGCCTGGCAATTTATTGCGCTTGTCATTTAGAGACCGTAATGATAAAATTCAGAATGCCCAGGCTACAATACCCTTGACTGGACCGACGTTTCAATCCCATGCATTTATAGCATCACGCTATTTTCCCTTTTTAAGGGTAGACAGTGGCTTATTACGAGCACATTCGTCAGCTATGTTAGATCTAACGTAATAGGTGCGAGCCAGTCCCAAGCAGAACATTGTTTAAATATTTGGATGACAGAACTGTTTATAGGAAGTCATGATTCTTTCCATGTAGAAAGATTAGTTCGTCTCATATATTTTTTTTGAATATTTGGTTTCTGACTAGATTTGGTTGACACATATAATTTCAAAATCTCTATTAAATTTATTTTAACTTTAACTAGGGTTTGAGACTGTATTTATAATCAAAATAATACTCTTCATATTCAGATTTTGAAACTTAAAATCTTGATATACGTGTATTGCGTACCGAATAATATATTTTTAACTGTAATAAAATTTCTAACCATTTGCAAGATAATGGGCTATCGTCTTATATTAGTTTGGGATCTTTTGGGTAGTTAAATGGATTTAACTTAATTTATGACTGTGAAATATGGCGACCATGCATGTTTTACATTTTAATGAGGGTTTTTATAACAAGATGGGTGTGTCACTAGCTATTTTTAGAGACATTACTTAAAAACTGTAGCAACTTTATCAAATTCGAATTATAATGGCAGCGTAGGAAGTTCCCGTGATGGACGGCAGCGTGTCTCACGCTGCCACCTCGGACGCCAGGGGCGCCCCTCGGTGTGCTGGGGCTTCTGAGCCCCCGCAACAACAGGAAAAGAACCGCAACAGCGGTACGCGCAGGGGCTGTTGCGGACGACAACTTAGACGTGAGTCGGAGGAAGCCCGCAGCCGTCCCTAATGCGCCGAAGATGGCTATATAAAAAAAAAGCGTAGGAAGTTGGTCATACTCAGATAATGATAATAAAGAATTTTCTCTTTGACACCAAAGGCCTTGACTAACACCTCCAGAAGCCCTCAATTGGTCGTTGGGTCAAGAGCCAGATACAGAAAGCAGTACTTCTGGACATGGCACGCATTGTGAGGAGATTCCTCACTTTGAATCTCTGACCACCGATTGCTTGTGTTTTGAACATTAAAAAGGGACATTCCAAATAAAGTGAAAGAATTTTATCAATTTGTAATAATTGTATGTAATATTGTTAATTTCGTTGGCAATCCCTCAATAATTCCAGGCTTATAAATAGATACGGTGTAAACGGTGAAATATCATGAATTTGGTTCAAACTTCGACTCAGCCCAGTAACTGTGCTATACCGGGTGGAAGGGAAACGCTCCTATACCGGAACGGTAAGAGAGAAGAACCATAACATTAACGAAAACTATATTCATTTGCAAAGCTAAGCGATAATATTTACGATTTTAGTATTTCCGTAATTCATGCGCGCGCAATGTAAAGCGTACAAAGAAATGGACGTACAGAAAGCGTACAGAAATTTGAGAAAATCCAACTAAAATTGTAACAATGCGATCGCGATTTTTTTAGTGCCATCACGTCAGGAATCACCAATACTATCACCTGTATTCGTTTCCGAGAGCGTTTTCCTTCCACCCGGTATCTTCTATTAGTAAACAAGACGTCCAGTATATAACGTAGTAGTAGAAATATACAAAGTTGATATCAGACAGGCATTCCTATACGATAAAGCTTACACTTAATTTAGTTTCTTTTGTTTGTTTGCACGTGTTAATCTCTAGAACTACTCCTACGTCCGATTCTGAAAACTCTTTCAATAATATACCTAGAAGGTGAATCTATACTAATATTATAAAGAGGAAAGATTTGATTGCTTTTTTTATAAAGGTACATTATCAGCGAGGCTACTTTTTATCCCGGGGAAATATAAAGCCGCATTTTGGTCCCGGAAAAACTCATTCACGCCGGCGGAGCCACGAACAGAAGTCAAGTATAGTATATAAAGGAAAAAATAAGCTACTTTTGAGTAGAACAGATATGTAACCCAAGGGAACGCACCTCTGATTTTTTAAAAGTTATGTGTGTATTCTTTGTGAATTATAGCTAGACTAGCTTTTGCCCGCGGCTCCGCCCGCATTAAAAAGTTTTTCCGGGATAAAAGTCCCGGTTTATATTTTCCCGGGATAAAAAGTAGCCTATGTGTTAATCCAGGACATGATCTACCCGTGTGCCAAATTTCATCGAAATCCGTTTTGTAGTTTTTGCGTGAAAGAGGAACAAACATCCTTACATCCATACATCCAAACATCCATACATTCTTACAAACTTTCGCCTTTATAATATTAGTAGGATTTAACGGTGAAGAAAAACATCGTGAGTAAACCTGCATACCTGAAAAGTTCTCTGTAAGAATTTCTATGGTATGTGGAGTCTGTCCGCAAAGGACCAGCGTGGTGGACTAAGGCCTAACCCCTCTCAGTAGTAGAGGAGGCCCGTGCTCAGCAGTGGGACAGTATATAATACAGAGCTGATATTATTATAATACTATATGCAGGCATGCAGATGAAACCGCCAGTAAAACTAGTATCTTTATAAATATAATCAAAATGTAATCCACGTGTTTAACATTATTAATGTCGTTAGAAATACTAATGAAGGTTTTTTCAGTGTCTAATGTTTTTATACGTCTACTAACGCATATGTTTTACATAATTCTTATTACATTACGCATGTTGAAAACATTATTAGACGATATAAGACAATATTTTATTTAATAAACATCTTGTTTCCGGACGGATTAAGTTGTTTCATACCAAGTTTGATAAATTAGTATTTTTGTTTATTGGAAATCTGTATGTAGGTTTTCTAAAATGCCTCATCATCATCATCAGCCTTTATCAGTCCACTGCTGGACATAGGCCTCCCCTAATGAGTGCCATAGCGCCCTGTCTTCAGCTTGCCGCATCCAGCATCTAAAATGCCTCTATACATATAATTAAGCAGTAGAACCTGTGTCTGCAAATTTAAATAAATATCATAAAAAAGAAAGGGGGTGACTAAAAAAGAGTAATGGAAGACATATCCGCGATCTTTGTAAGTATTTTCTGTCTGTCTGGCCGTTTTCTTGTTTGTTTGTTACAGTCTTGCAGATCTCTGAAACTACTCAACGGATTTCGATGAAGTTTGGCACACGGGTAGATTATGTCCTGAATTAACACACTGCGGAACACAAGCGGAACCCCCCAGAAACTTATACACGCGGGCGGAGACGCGACCAAAAGCTAGTCTAATACAAAATATAGCGGAAAAGGTGCTCTATAATTAAAGCATTAAACAACAAAATTGCTTGTAGCACCGTATCAATTACAGCAGAAATCTGTCACTTCAGACAGGTTCTGTAGCTGAACTTTTAAAACATTTAATTAAAAATGTTCATTTAGAAAAAGAAAACATCGTAGCGCTCGAATGTACGCTGTCCCGCTGCCAACCGAGGCGTCACTTTTAATCTCAAATATTGCGCTGGCGACAGTTTGAAACCTACCGTCATCCCTCTCTCTCTAATTACTAATCCATATGTCCCTTTCAATCAGTAAGCTTAAATAATTTCACCGAGTAAATATACAAGGTAGCTAGTTCGTATAAGCTAGTTGTTGCACGAGATTTCGTCGGAGTGTAAGTCAAATATTTGAGCTTATATTACTTACTAGTATTGCTCGCGGCTCCGCCGCGCCTGTGCGAAAAAGTTTTTGCAGAATAAAAATATTTTCGCGGGATAAAAAGATAGCCTATAGCACTCAGGAGTAAAGTAGCTTCCTATTAGTGAAAGAATTTTCAAAATCGGTTCAGAAGTTCCTGAGATTAGCGCGTTCAAACAAACAAACTCTTCAGCTTTATAATATTAGTATAGATAGATAAGGCATTACATCGCACTGCATCAATTACTGATATAATGTCCTTTAAATCAAAACATTACAAACTGTTTAATGAAACATACAAAATTCCATAATACTTTCGCAAACGGACTTTTGCCTAGTTCTACGGCTTATAAATTGAATACCAAATATAAAAAAAATCGATTCATTTTCCCAAAATCCATTATTTCTTTTGAAAAGTTATGCCCGGATTAGATTTGTCCCTGATACCCCCTATCGCATTATGGGCGGAAACATCGTTGATGACATGCAGATAAGTCTCTGTCTACCCTTTAACGTTATGCTCATATTATCCATTTTGTATTATGAAATAAAATTGTATTGCAAATTTTATGTAACATTCTTATCAAGAAACACACTGAATGAGCGATCGCTCTTTGGGTACGCAAAAAAAAATAAAAGGGACATTTAAAATTCGAATATGCAATATAATTGACATTACGAACGAAATGAATGATTCTTAAAATAAAAACATTGGTTTTTTCGTGTCAAAGAATAATCTTTTTTCATTTATGTAAACACGTACGGTTGAACGCGAATGAACGGATCACTGAACGAATGAATAAAATGAACGTTTTAAACCATCCGCCGCAGGCAATTGCGTGCGGTAGAATCGCATAGCACGCGTTGTAAATATAACTACAGTTTAACAAAAACAATTAACAAGCGTTAAATTTATCACGGCTTCGTTGTTAAATATGAAACGGCAATTGATTTTAACTAGGGTAATAATCGTTTGGTACATATAAATGTATGCTATTAAAAATTATTGATAGCCAAGTGTGAAGTAAACGATTGGGGTTCGCTTCCCTGATTGAGACAATGTTTCGCTTATTTAATTAAGTTTTCTATGATCTTTGGCACACTGGTAGATCATGCCTGGATTAACACATAGTTTAATTTTTATTTTTATTATATACCCGTATGCCAAATTTCATCCCAAACGGTCCAGCTGTTTCCGCATTTACTTCTAACAAACATCCAAACATTTTTTTAAACTTTAGCATTTATGATCGCACACACATACGCCTTTTATCCCCGAAGAGGTAGGCAGAGACGCAACGCAACTAATACATCCACTTTTCGCCGTGCATATTCCGTCCCATGATGTGATGGGGGCGAGCCTATCGCCATATCGGGCACAAATGCCATACTCCGGGTTGGTATAGAATAGAAAAAACTAATATCACTTTTCCCGACCCGGGAATCGAACCCGAGACCTCAGCATTGCAGTCGTACAATACAACTACGCCACAGAGGCCGGCATTTATGATATTAGTAAAATATATAAATCTTGCTCTTGATTTATGAATAACCATGATGATTACGCTTACGACTCATTTACCCGTGCGTTATGGTATTTAAGCAGGCAACGGTGCGAGAAATAACGCGTTATAAATAACGTTAACACGTTGTTAGTTTCGTTCCGTTGACTTTGTAAGTGATATATTAGTTTTCAACTCAAGTAAGCTTGAAGCTTAAGTGTTACTAATAGTTAATATATCGTTTAGTGAGTAACTAATCTTTTGTGTCCTAGGTTTTTTTATTATAATAAAACAGTAGGTATTACATATATGAAATACTAGTATCGCTCGCGGCTCCGCCCGCGTGATCAAGTATTCCCTGGATAAAAAGTAGCATATAGCACTCAGGAGCAAAGTAGCTTCCTATTAGTGAAAGAATTTTCAAAATCGGTTCAGTAGTTCCTGAGATAGACGCGTCCAAACAAACAAACTCTTCAGTTTTATAATATTAGTATAGATTACTAATATAAAGAAGCAAGATTCTCAAAAGAGTAAACGCAGAAAAAATTGAAATAAATTTGGCGTATGGGTAAACCATGTTCTGGATTGAAACAAACAAAAACCTATTACTGTGATAAAAAGTGTTAGGACACTTTTTATCACAGTAATAAGTTTTTGTTACCAGATTTTGTACATAGATGGCGGTGGTTTCGTGTAGTGTTTTGAGAATTTTTGTAGCGGACAGACTACTATGCGGACGAAGCACCGAACAATATCTAGTAAAGAATAAAAATATATTAACCTATACTAATACACACATTCACTCACGCCTTTTATCCCCAAAGGGGTAGGCAGAGACGCAACTAGTGCACCCACTTTTCGCCGTTACTCCTTCCGATGATGTGATAGGGGGCGAGCCTATCGCCATATCGGGCACAAATTCCAGACTCCGAGCTGATGCTGAATAGAAAAACTCAATATCACTTTGCCCGACCTGGGAATCGAACCCGAGACCTCAGCATTGTAATCGAACCATAATGCAGCTACGCCACCGAGGCAGTCCTATACTATACTAATAATTCCATAAAGCACGAAAACTAATATAACAAATTCCGTATAACCCTCTCGTGTGAGAAGAATATAGCAATATCGGAAATACAGGAAAATACCGGAATCGAATCCTCACAAGCTCAATATTAAAACTTAACCCTCCACCGCGCGCGGGTCGTTTTGGACCCACTGTATATTTCCGCTGGCGTATTTCTTTTCATCCACTCGACCTCTGCGACAGGGTCAACAGACAGTAAGCGAGCGGTTAAGACCCCTCCGGCCGGAATAAAAGTGGAAGTAACTAGCTCAAGAGTAACCGACGAGTACTCTACAAATCGTAGTACAGTAAAATATTTATATTTCATGCTATTTATTTTGTTGGACTGCCTCGGTGGCGTAGTTGTTACGGTACGACTGCAATGCTGAGGTCTCAGGTTCGATCCCCGGGTCGGGTAAAGTGATAATTGGATTCTTCTATTCAGTATCAGCCTGGAGTCCCAATATGGCGATAGGCTCATCCCCTATCACATCATGGGACGGAGAACGCGCGGCGAAAAGTGGGTGCACTAGTTGCGCCTCTGCCTACCCCTTCGGTAACAAAGGCATGGTATGCGTGCGTATTTTGTTGGAAAGTTTTGAATTAAATATGTTTATAGGTTTAACTGCATTTTATATTTTAATTAGTTGACATAAGGTTTAAAATAATTATTTGTAGAATCTCAAGACATGGCACTACATAAAGAAAATGAATTAAATAGGTAAATAAATAATTATTAACGACGAAGGAAAACATTGTGAGGAAACCTGCATACTCTGTATTATATACTGCTCACTGCTGAGCACGGCCCTCCTCGGCAACTGAGTGGTTTAGGCCTTAGTCCACAACGTTGGCCTAGTGATCCGAATCAAATAAATCTTAATTATTTGATTCAGGTCTTGGTGTTTCAGATCAAAACTTCTTCATATTATATACCCAAGACTTGTATCAATAATAGGCAAAATTATCCCAGCAAAGTGCTTAAACGCACGCATAGTGGCGAGCAAAAACGATTATTTAAATAAAATTTAAAACAATGATTCAAAACTGCGTATCTTTCTAAATTCAAAACGAAATCAACATAGCCGACGCCCCGCGAATTGAAGGTCATAATAAAACTATAAATCGTTGCGAGAATTAAACGCCAGGGGGCGTTAAAACTGCGGGTCAAAAAGGCCCGAATGGCACACGACTTTTACTGTCCATGCGAGGGTTAAATTGTCCCCTGGTAGTTGGCAATTACATACGCGTTTAAACGGTTAAGTTTTTATGTTAGCTCTCCAATTACTTTTTGTTTAGGGTTGAATTTTACTTTTTATAGACTACACGAATTTAAATATGTATGCTTTAGTGCTTACAAGCTATGACAAAGACTTTTAGGGTTAAAAAATACATATATAACATTATAAAGTACATTTTAGGCAACATAAATTTTAGCTTAGCGTTCCTAAACCGAAGATTTACAGACAAATAACAGCAGTAGTAGTTACATACAAGAATATAGTCCTATGCTAATTATTATAAATCTTCACCAATAAAATTGAATTGAATAACACACATAACTCTGTACCCTACTGGTGGTGGTGGTGGTAGCTCTCTTATATGTAAGAGTCTGTCTGAGTGGGTACCACCGCAATGTCTATTTCTACCACCAAGCAGCAGTTTGCATGCACTATTGTGTTTCGGTTTGAAGGACATTGTAGCCAGTGTAACCACGGGCACAATGAGACTTAACATCTTCTTATCAGGATGACGAGCGCAGTGGAATGCCACACAGTACTTTGTAACACATGCTGCCGGATGGTATTGCTACTGGCTATGGGTGGTCGTATCGCTTACCATCCTCGTCTAGTCATTCAATGCCATAAAAATACCTTGTGCATCTGTTACATAATATTAATTTTCATTCCGACTCTAGTCTTACTAAAGGTTAGCTTTAAAACAACATAACTTAAATACATAATACATTCACAAGTGAACGAGGTTACATAATTTTACAACATAATATACATACATAATTATAATCAAGCTTCACAGCGCCATCTTACGGTGACCTTCACAACACGTGACATCCCGACTCGCGCATTAATAAGCCTCAATGTTTTTAATATACCTACCCAGCAAAAAACATAATGTCAGATACATTTTCGCGATATGACTTCGTTTTTTTGTCACGTCTCGGCCCCGCTCCGAGGCTTATCTGCGAAGATAACACTGACACTCGCCCGCTTTTTCTGACTACGTGAAAAAATGGAAATATATAAGATATTCTCTGTCGCTCTTAGAAATGGCAGTTTGTTATCTGAAAAAATGCTTGATGTGCGCCATAAATAATAGAGTGAAAGAGTTATATTGCACCACACGCGACAGCACGCGGCTGTATTGGTCGCGGCACGAAACTCTAGCGCTGACCGTTATTGCGCAGAAGTAAAAAATAAGGTGTCTTGGCGGGGTACCGGGAGTGAAGGGCGAGCGTACGTTGCGCCGATTGGCTCTCCAGTCGTACTCCGTCCCCCGTGCCGATACGACGCTCCGCGCACTTCCAGTGTACAGTCGCGTTCTGAATTGTTTTGTTGTCATCGTAAATTTTTGTTGTTGTTTTTTGTTAAGTTTGTTTTGTTGATTTGTTTGTTGTGTTTGTTAGTTTATTCACTGTTTGATTAAGTTTGAACAGTTTTTAAACAGTGAAAATGCCGAGGCCGAGAAGGAATACTGTTTTGAAAAGACAGGCACGGAAAATGGTGTTTGACGTGCATTGTTTTCTGAAAAGGGAATCGAATGATTTCATTAATTCCCTGAAACAAATTCATTCATTCAAACATGAAGTAATATTACTTAAGTAATATTTGCGTGCGTGACAGTACCCATACGCAGTTAAGTTCCACATTTTGTTCACCGCTAGACTTACTATTTGACTTTACATTAAAACATTATTTTGCTGTTTTTAATTAAGCAATTAAATTACTAATTTGTATTGCGTGCGCGACGGTACCCATGCGCAGCTATCCCCTCCACGTTTCGCTCAGCGCTAGAGTTTCGTGCCGCGACTTATACGCGCCGGTGACACGGCGCGACACAGAGCGCTCGTCTACTGCACCACACGCGACAGCACGCGGCTGTACGCGCCGGTGACACAGCGCGACACAGAGCGCTCGTCTACTGCACCACACGCGACAGCATGCGGCTGTACGCGCCGGTGACACAGCGCGACACAGAGCGCTCGTCTACTGCACCACACGCGACAGCACGCGGCTGTACGCGCTGGTGACACAGCGCGACACAGAGCGCTCGTCTACTGCACCACACGCGACAGCACGCGGCTGTACGCGCCGGTGACACAGCGCTACACAGAGCGCTCGTCTACTGCACCACACGCGACAGCACGCGGCTGTACGCGCCGGTGACACAGCGTGACACAGAGCGCTCGTCTACTGCACCACACGCGACAGCACGCGGCTGTACGCGCCGGTGACACAGCGCGACACAGCGTGCTCGTCTACTGCACCACACGCGACAGCACGCGGCTGTACGCGCCGGTGACACAGCGCGACACAGAGCACTCGTCTACTGCACCACACGCGACAGCACGCGGCTGTACGCGCCGGTGACACAGCGCTACACAGAGCGCTCGTCTACTGCACCACACGCGACAGCACGCGGCTGTACGCGCCGGTGACACAGCGCGACACAGAGTGCTCGTCTACTGCACCACACGCGACAGCATGCGGTTGTACGCACCGGTGACACAACGCGACACAGAGCGCTCGTCTACTGCACCACACGCGACAGCACGCGGCTGCACGCGCCGGTGACACAGCGCGACACAGAGCGCTCGTCTACTGCATCACACGCACCGCTCGTCCGCGTAATATCTCGTCCAGCACAAACACACATGTAAAACCTTTTCATTCCCTTTTCATTCCTTTGACAATTAAATCCAATAAATGGTTATGAAAGTTCCTTTTGTGCCTGGTATCATATTGTTATTATAATTTTCTTTGTGCGATGTATCGCTGTGCCCTCCTTTCGCATTTATTGCCAGATTAAGTTTATTCCATACGGTATTGTGATGTACAGTTAGCGACATAAGTAGCTGAACAAATTAAAAACTTCAAAAAGTCTAAACACTCATGTGTTCTTACCAACATGTTTTTCTCTTCATAAAAATAAAATAATAGAGATTTAATTTACATCACAGAAAGAAATAAATAATATCAATCAAATATAACGCGTAAAGACGATTTGAAAATTTCAATTTGTTCACTTACTTATGGCGCTGACTATACGTTTGTAACTAATTCCGCGTGCTAGTTTTGCTTGAATATCGATTCGCTGGCGGCGGGAGGGTAGGTATTTAATCATATACGGCTTCGATGTAATGGATGCGTGGGTAATGTTTCGGAGGAGGAAAAATTTGAATTGTTTGAATATGGTTCTGGGTGTATAGTGCCTTTGCCATACACATATCTATGATATAAATAATCAGTATTTGTTTCTGGGTCTCTTTTTAACGCTTTACGTCCACAGTCCTGGACTGGTACTTGTGGTAGGACTCTCATATGTAAAAGTCCGTCTGGATGGGTACCCCCGCAATATCTATTTCTATCGCCAGGCAGCAGTGTGCATGTACTGTTGTGTTTCGGTTTGAAGGACATTGTAGCCAGTGTAACTACAGGACATAATGAGACTTAACATCTTATGTCTCAGGATGACGAGCGCAGTGGAATGCCACACAGTACTTTGTAACTCCAGGTGCTGGATGGTGTTGCTTCTGTTTATAGGTGGTCGTATCGCTTACCATCAGGCGAACGGCGTGCCCGTCTCATCATTCGATGCTATAAAAAAAGTCCTTTGATATTGAGAATCCTTTCACTGCAAAAAATATTGAGTGCTTTTTTTGTGACATACCTATGGGGCAAAGGAGCATACGGTCCACTTGATGGTAAGTGATCACCGCCGCCCATGAACATCTGCAACACCAGGGGGCATAGAGGTTGCCGGCCTTTTAGGTGTGCTTACGCTCTTTTTTTTTAAGTCGCCAGGTCGGAAATGCTGTCTACTTTGTATATTAAAAGAATACTTAAAACTTTATATTCCGAAACGGACTACGTATAGCAAGCAAAAACCAGTAATAATTTAAGATTGCGTCTTTTACTCTGTATATATTACATGTAAAAAGTTAAAACAATTATAACGTTTATCAACCGCGTTCATCCCTCTACCCAAGTTAAAATGTATGAAGCAAAACAAAACAGCTTAGTGGTAAAACAACCATTTACTATCTCAAAGTAGTTGCGCGAACAATCATTTATCTTTTAAACAAATGTTCGCCCCGTATTTGAACCCGGAAACCGTCTCGTCGCCCGTTGTCAAGTAATGTAGAATGGTTTAATTTCTATACCGGATTTGTGCCTGTTGGACTTTAAAGTACAAAATGGGTAGGATTTAACTTAATTCATGGGGTAAAAGTACATACACCTTATCTCCATTGGGGTAGCCA
Source organism: Lapara coniferarum (assembly GCA_949316025.1). Lineage (NCBI taxonomy): Eukaryota > Metazoa > Arthropoda > Insecta > Lepidoptera > Sphingidae > Lapara > Lapara coniferarum. The sequence goes on from OX438932.1 coordinate 10,093,949, forward strand.
GAGGCGCAACTAATGTACTCAATTTCGCCATGTTCCGTCCCATAATATGATAGAAGGCCGATTGTCATATCGTACATAAATTCCAGACTCCAGGATTGTGCAGAGCTGATAATATTTTTTTACCTGACTCTGGATTTCAGTGACCTCAGAGAGGTAGTCGTACCTCGTACGCAATACAACTATGCCACAGAGGCATACTATAGCTATCTACAAACTAAATATAACCAAAGAAAGAAAGAAAGAATTTATTGCCGCGGTACACGTGACACATAAAAAAAAAACAAACAAACAAAGTACAATACAAAACTCATCAGGACAACTCATCAACTCTGCATAAGCTGTGTTAGGTAAACCAAAAACATAGCACTGATTTTCAGTGGCCACCTAATGTTCCGGACGCACGGGCGGCAAATCAGACATAAAGCACAATAATATATTTACAGTGACATTTATATTACATAGAGACACGTTTCCTCCACTACTGACAGGATTCTGGCCTTAGTCCACCATGCTGGCCTGATACGATTTGGCAGAATCTATATACGAAATTCTTAAATAGAAGAAAACAGTCAGTATATAGCTTTATCGTATAATATTAATGAAGAAAAGCCACGAAATTATCACAAAAAGAATGTTTCTCCCATCACACGAAATTGAACGAAAATCATCCCTAATTTTTTCCATAAAATTCTTACAAGGGTTTAATTAAAAGTGATGGAGGTTTGTTAATTAGAGCGTCGCGTGTCGGAGATACAGATATAAGCATACGATACTGTTTAACAAGGGTGTTACTAATAAATTAGGTATCCTTGGCGTTTGGGGCAAAGAATGGGCTCTTGCGAGTAGAATTAGGACTTAGTACAATAGGATCTATAAAAGCCAGCGCGTTGTGACCTCGGATAGGTGAGCTTAGTGTCTTTACGTTACCTGGGTCCCCATTAAAGATCATCGCTGAAGTATCAGCCAGTACAGAGTACAGTAAGGAGCTCAATAAAAAGCTGACATTTGTTTGTGTTTAGTTTTCCCTCTTTTTTTAAAGAAGGCACATCTTAGACTGTTATTGTCCCAATAATAAATATTTCTTTCTTTCTATACATATTATGAACACAGTTTTCAACTGCCTAATAATTAGCAGTTTTTAATGAAAGAATTGTCTGTTTCTGTCGTCAAACACAAACATCGTAGCTAGTATAATTACTTGAATTTCGAGACGTTTCATCTTATGTCTTAGGATGACGAGCTCAGTATAATATCATGCTGTACGTATTTGCTTACCTTACTAAAATCAGTTGTAATATATGTGAGCTGCAAAAAAAGTTCTAAAAGGTACAAAAAAAGTACAGCAAAAACACCCCATAACATTAGACTCCAAAATACAGTTTTTTTTCTATGGCAACAGATGACGAGACGAGCATGCCGTTCGCCTGATGGTAAGCGATACGACCACCCATAAACAGTAGAAACACCCTCCAGCAACTTGAGTTACAAAGTGGCATTCCACTGCGCTCTTCATCCTGAGACATAAGATGTTAAGTCTCATCATGTCAAGTAGTTACACTGGCTACAATGCCCTTCAAACCGAAACACAACAATACACGCACACTGCTTTTGGCGGTAGAAATAGACATTGCGGTGGTACCCACCCAGACGGGCTCTTACGTATGAGCGACCTACCACCAGCTTGCCTTACTAAAATTTGTTGTAATATATGTACATTGCAACAAAAACTACAAACAAGCGCAGTAACAAATACCCCATAACATTTGACTCCAAAATACAGTTTCCATGTTACCCCATCAAAACGCTTCAGTGCTCGCCTTAGAGCACCATTTCTCTTATTTCATTATAATAGTAACTGATAGTGGATTTTACATGGGTTACGATAAATTGCTTGTAATATTCCTGTGCTCTTAAATTATTAAAGCTGAAGTATTGCTTGGGTAAATTCTTGAGACATGAACCTTGGGCAATGGTTGCAATATAAGACCCTTACTGATGCCATTATATCGAAGTTATTAGTCAAAATTAACATCGAATTAAAGTATGATCGCACACATTAATCACGCTTTTATTGCCAAAGGGGTAGGCAGACAATAACCTTGGATAAGGGGCGAGCCTATCGCCGGGCATACTCCAAACTCCTGGCTTATACTGAGAAGAAAACCCCCCTTGATTTAAAAATGCAATATATTGTATACTTGTACAAAAAATTCAGAAAATCCAATACCTATTACTGAATCAATGTGCCAAAATCCATCTTAACTCTCGTCAGAAACGGTTACAAAAGTACACAAAACTTACCCCAACCACAATAGACTTTCACGGCCTTTTTACCCCAAAAGTGCGGGCGCAACCAGGCCTACTCATTGTGCGTCACATCTAAATTTCTCTCACGCATTGCCAAGTTAACCGTATTTCTCTTTGAACATGTCCAAATCGTTCTTCAGTTTATTTTGGCGTAAGCTTTTTCGCTATAATTTGATATTCACAAGGTGATTTTGTATTGATTTGGAGGGGTATTTGAACATTTGTGACAGTGTAAACGTAGGTAAGAAATGATTTTAGATATTATATTAAAATATCGTTCTGTTACTTTCGCACCTTGCATCCCGAATCACATTGTATCACAGATGTGTCAGGGTATTTAAAATTAGTGTAATAAGGCATTTTTAAAGACACAATTTGGAGTCATAACACAGTTTTATTTAATTTCTTATTAGTCCATAAATAATTTGGTACTATCAGTAACAGTGTTTACAGTTGTGTATTTAAAATAAACAATGTTTTCGTATATTTGTTCGTGTATTTCTTTAGCTTAGCTGGCAATTTAAATTAAGCATCGACTCCAAATACACGTATAATATACTAAGCGAATACAAATTTTAATTATTGATTTTTTGATATGTAGTGGTTTTGAAGTCGGGTTATTTTTTGTTAAAAGGTTGTTATTTGTTGTTTTTTTGTTAGATAATTATGAAAAGGTATAAACAATACATCATAGATATACGATTGCAGAATTCGCGAGCCAATCTGCTCTTAGTTATGGAAGAGTTCCATTCTAATTTTTCCATTTCCATTTTACATTGAAGTTTTTTATACTAAAACCTTCCCTGAAAAATATACATTTGAATATCGAAAACCACATCCAAATCGGATCAGTAGTTTTTGAGAAACTCGCGCCCATACAAATTTACATACGGATCGAATACAGAACCTCCTATTTTGAAGTCGGTTAAAAATACAAACATTAATATCGATAAAATTTTGTAAAGATAAAAAATCGTTTTAAAAAAGGGGTGAACATGAAACTAACACTTTAATGGGGTAGCGTCGAAAGAACCCTCCCAACTTTCCCCATATTAGCTAAATAATATTTTTACTCGTCCTTCAAGCTTCCTGGGACGTCCCTAAACGCTGACGCCGCGATCCCGTCACTTTTTACCCCTTGTCGCATTGTCAGATATTTTCATAATTAAACCCTTATATTTAGACAAAAACATTAATTAAAATTGTTAACAAGTTTAAACGTGGCTTAGGGATGGACAATTTTGACGTATATGAACGTTGTAGACTGATGTTCGTTGAGGAATTTAGTCACGTAAAGACGTTTTATGACGTCATAATGCAATTTAGTATAAGTAATGAATATTATAATAGTTTAAGGGAGATTAAATACTTTTTTCTTTCTTTTAGATCTGCTCATAAGGCTCATAATTATATCTGTCAACCAACTAATAAAATTTCATTACGGTAAGCAGTTTCTATGGTTTAATTCGTGGCTGATAAGACTATAAACTTCTGCATAAGACGAAAATAATCTACGTTAATACCCTTAGCATTTCTACTTCTCTTAGATAATCGTATGAACTTTTTTTAGTATTATCAGAAGCATAAAGACAGTAACAGCTTTAGTCCTTTCAGCATTTCCAAAATAAGCTCAAATGAACTCAGTTTAGCTAGCTCGTGAGTTTTTATCCAAATATTTATTCCGTTTATGCACCATCTGACGCAGAATTCTCTTAATAAGTAAAAGATATTTTGTTTAAATATTAGTACCTTTTTTCTTTTATGTATTTAGTCTTTGGTTTTAGTTTCTGATATTTTAACAGTTTAGTTTTATACATTTGTTTTCTTTTACCGTATCAGATACTGCAGTGAATCTGATTCAAAATAAAGCGTAATCAAAATATTATTTTGATTACGAAATATTATCCCGTGATGGACGGCAACGTGGCGGTTAGGCCTCACGGTGCCGTTGACGCCGAGGGCGTCCTTCGGTGCACGGGGGCTTTTGAGCTGACACTGGGCGGTAGTAATAATTCACTTTCTCCGCGTAAAAAAAAAAAACAAATTTATATGGATATTATATATGCGAAATGTGTGTACCGTACTAACTTGGCTATATGAAATGAAATATGCCCTATAAATTACTATAACATTAACAGTAAAATAGTTGACTAAAGACTTTCCTTTTTTAATTAACTAATTCGTTAATCGCTATGTGCCTAATTAAAAAAGTATAAAAATTGCTAAATTCTTAATTCTCTAGTCAAAAGGCATTGTGACAATAAAGTCTCGTTTATATAAACAGTCATGCATTATAAAGCTTAGTGCATAACGTCGGTGGACGTCCAATGCCGTCACGGAATATTCCAGCGTGTCATAGTTATTAACAAGGATATAACAATTAACAGGACGCTATGCAATTTTGACGCCTCAGGACGCGTTAGTTGCTAAGCGTTTTTGTAGAAACGAAACGGAGCTTTGTTATGAAACGTCACTTGTATGAATCTAATAATTCTGCGGGTGTTATTAATCTCAAGTTTGAGCTAAGTCTCAATTAGACATAATTCAATACATTATGTCTACTTGAGACGTTACTGAAACTTGAGATTGGTTTATTAATACCGCCCTAGGTAGGTATTGTAGTGAATCGGGACAAAAAAAATCCCATAATTATTTAATAGATGAATTTTCCGTAATTTCCAACAACCAAATTTTATTGATTACATTTTCCTTAAATATTTATACTAATAATTATAACTTTAGAAGAGTTTATTACAATTTCAAATCCATCTAATTTACTTGGTATCCAAAAACCTGATACAATGTTGATTACCTAGCTATATTAGTCTCACTGTATGCCTAAACCTTCCCTCAATGTAATATTCGCGAAAACTGAAGCCTTACCGTATTCCCGGAATTAATTTCCCTTTTATTTGATTACAATCTCAAAGGGTCTCAGCGTTACAAATTCTTAGAAGACTTAAATACTTAGGGGAGATCCACAAATTACGTGAGATGTTTAAGGGGGAGGGGGGGTCGAGTCAAATCTCATCTAATCTTACGTTGGAGAGAGGGGGGGTCTCGGCAAATATCACGCAATTTTTTTTCTTATTGAAACAAAAAAAAACTATACTATTTTGACCCATTATCCAGATTCTAAAGTACGAAGCAAATTTTTTTTTTTTTTACAATAACACTCCAACACGTTTACATATTTAAGAAACGCACATTTTGAAAAATCTCACGTGAGATTGGGGGATGGGGGAGGGGGTTGAATAAAATCTCACAACATCTCACCAGGGGGGGAGGGAGGGACAGAAAATTAAAAAAAACACCTCACGTAATTTGTGGATCTCCCCTTACCTTAGTATTGAGAAACTTAGTCATGCATGTTTTTATAAAAGGTAGGTAGAGGTTAAAAATAAGGAAACCAACGGTATTTCGTGACACAGTAGATACGTAGAATCACAGAACAAAATTTATTTAATTATGGCGTCTCTGGGTAAGGAATGATTCCGCTAATATCAAAGTATACGAAGGTGAAAAATTTAATCAGAGAAGAGTCAAACTAAATTGTTAGTGATTTAGGTAAGAAATTGTGAACTGTCAGCATTAAGAGCAAAGAAGTGATTTTATAGTGCCGGATAAAATTTTGTATGTGTATTAAATTTATATGATTTTTAACTAATAATTTGTTTTTCTTTTCAGGTAAGTACCGGTTCTATCTACCTTGGGTAAACTCTGGTAAGATTGTCAAATATAATTAGCTAAATAGTACCAGGTCACCGATTGCACAGGGTATCTTGTTCGTTTGTGGGACTGAGTATACAACTTTATAATAAAATACCACCAACTGTCTTAAATTTACCCCTGAACTAATTTAAGCAATTTATCAAAAACAAATTATTAAAAAAGGGTTACTATACTGTTGACGACTATTTTAATGACAATAACCCATGGGAATAGTTGCTCGCTACGCAAGGATAAGATCGATTGTATTTAGCTTAAGTGACTTGTGACAGATGGATATGTGCGACTTTTCCGGGTAATTACTGAATAAATGATTTGAATTTGAATAGATATTTCCATCATCAAACTCTCCATTCCATGTTCCAAAAAAATATTCGACGGAGAATCCTCTTTTTTTTCACTTTTATTTTCCATGTAAAATAAAAGCATTTTTTTGTAGACAGTATTGCAACTAGTATAGTCAGACCCTTACATATGTATGTAGAGATGGTTATTTGGAATATGTAAAAAAAAAAAATCTCCTAAGCAGTTTCGGCCAGGGCGGCCAATCTCGTCGGAGATCAGCCAAGTACGCAGGAGATATTATAGTGCACAAGTGTGTGCGAAATACACAGGTGCACTCGCTATTCCTTCACTCTCATATTCCGGTGAGACGGCAATCTGACATGACCAGAGAGAGATCAGGCGCAGGACCAACGGCTTTACGTGCTTTCCGAGGCACGGGCGTATCACACCGCCAACATCCTGACTCCAAGCTGCGACTGAGTAAGTTTTCCATCTTTGGAATATAACAAAATGCTAATGCTTTTAAAGATAGGCAGAAAGTATCTACACACTTTGACCTCACATTTTTATATGGTCTTCCTCATAAAGCGCTGATGTCTTTTAGAAGTATAGCAGAGGCACAAACTTTATCTTATTTATCAGTGACTGTCCGACCAACACAGACAAATAATTCGCCCAATTGTACGACGCGATACCCCCTCTGGTAAGCCTTTAAATCCAATAATATACGAAATCAGATTGGGTCAGATTGGACACAAACATTTGTCAGGATTCCCTTGTTAAGGCGACTATGTACAAAAATATAATGCGTATTTTGTGAGAGAGATGGCGTGACTATAGCCTTACTATACCATACTAGCCAAGTAATATTGCTTACTGCTGAGTACGGGCCTCTTCTACGGCTGAGAGGGTTGAGGCCTTAGTCCACAACGCCGGCCTAGTGCGTGTTGGCAGACTTCACATACCTTAAAAATTCAGATAACTTCTCAGGTACGCTTTCTTCACGATGTTTTCCTTCACCGTTAAAGCGAGCGATAATTCACAAAGAATACACACATAACTTTTTAGAAAAGTCATAGGTGTGTGCCCTTGGGTTTTTGAACCTGCGGCATTCATCTCGGCAGCCTGTTCCACTCCCAGCTATGGTCGCTTTTATCGGTTACTATAGCGCTGTTGTTGTATCCGAGGTCAAGTAATAATGGTCTTATTTCAATGGGTGAGTGCGCAATGCCTTCATCGTGCAGTGGATTTGTTTGCAATGCACCAGTGTGATAAGACCCTTAATTTTACCTAAGCACTGATGAAAGAGCACGTCCTACATAGTACGATTTGTAGCTATTCGTTCGAGTTAAACGTTATCTGTATGTTATATAGAATACTAATGTTTACTTGCGGCTTCAACCACATGTAATCCTTCCAAGAGATAAAGGTCTGTACACTTTTTTGAGAGTAAAGAAAATATATGTTGCGAATTTTCATTGGACCTTCTAAGTGCTTTCCACCTTTCTAGTTAGTCACGATTTTTTTTTTAATAAAAAAAACGAAAAAGATACCTAAACCTAAGCTAACGTTTCATAGACAGGTAAGAGTAGAAAGAAAGGGACTGTAAACTCCAATATACAGGGTTAAATTGAAATTGCGGTAACAAATGACACCACATACTCGTCTTTGCATCTGCTAACATTTATGCCAAAAATAATCCATGAAAAATTAATATTTTAACCAATAATTTTAATTTTACTTTCCTGAATTTTTTATCATTTTGTAGTTTAGTTCGAATATGTCGAGAGTGTGAGTGTTTCTCTGACTGAAAGTGTAATGTTGCCGCTGCGACGAATCCCCTTAGAGTAGTAGTGGTGGCATTAGAGCGTGTAAACTTAAATGTATTCATATTTATTTTGTTTGAAACTCACACTTTTTATTTTACTTACGCCTTATGTCCCCGAAGGGATAGGCAGAGGCGCAACTAGTGCACTTTTTGCCGTGCGTATTCCGTCCCATGACGTGATAAGGGGCGAGCCTATTGTTTTCAATTTCACATCTATGCCTGAAATAACTAAATAGAAAGTGCTTTTTTCAAAGAGATAAGGTTTTATTCGCTAACGCTATGTCAAAATGACCCTGTACAAATTATTTGTATCATTACAATCAACAGCTTCCCCCTTAACTCATACAACGTTATATAAACAGAAAGTGCTGTGATTGGAATTGGGAAAAACAACAGTCGCGATGACAGGATTATACCTACTGTACCAACACATCGCTTTTCATTGTATCATTGTATATTCCAACATATCACGCCTTTATCCCTGAAGGGGTAGGCAGAGGATTAAGTCATCCATTTTTCTCCTGTCTTCTGTTTCATCATGTGATAAGGGGCGAGCCCTTTGTTCTTCACCAGGTATGATTTAGGCTGATGCTGTGCACAGAAACCCAATACCAACCCTATCCAGGATTCGAACCTGGGACCTTAATGCGTATGTTGTACCATATACCACATAATAATTTTCCCAAGAGTAAAACTTAATTTATTATCATAAAGAAATTATTGAAACAACCCCAAAAGTTTGTAACTGTAGTATTGAATGTCTTTGCATGAACCTATAAATTCTTCTTTTCATTGTTATTATTCTGTATGTCGCTCTGTACTGTTGCTCCGTTATTTCTTGGTTTATGTTCTTCTATTTCTTTGTATTGATTCTGTAATTAAATTTAATCTTTATTAATATAATTAATCGACCGCGCTGACTTATTATTTATTGCATTGCAATTAAACAAATCTTTACTAGATTTAGTATAAGGCTTGTAAAAATAATAATGGATCACGCTTTTCTTTCCCGGAATAAAGGGTCCATAATTTTATGTATGAATCCAGAATATGGTCTATCTCTATCTGTGTGCCAAATTTCATCACAGTCCATTCAGCAGTTTGTGGGTTTACTTGTAACGAACATCTTTTCTCACATACATGTGATTTACACACACACACACACACACACACACACACACATGCATGCACCTGTATACACACACACACATACACACACACACGCCTGTTATCCCCGAAGGGGTAAGCAGAGGCGCAATCAGTGCACCCACTTTTCGCCGTTATTACGTCCCATGATGTGATAGGAAGCGACCTATCGCCAAATCAGGCACAAATTCCAGACTCCGAGCTGATACTGAATAGAAAAACTCAACATCACTTTGCCCGACCCGGGGATCGAACCCGAGACCTCAGCTTGGCAGTCGTACTATAATACAACTACGCCACCGAGGCAGTCCTTATCATATCAAGGTATTTTATATAATTTACGTACGTACCTCTTCGAAACCAAGACCATTCAAGACTCCATAAGCATTACTAAGCTGTAGATGATGAGCTAGTACGACCACAAAAGAAGACTAAACTCTTAAAAAAGTTATAGCTGGTATATCATTTCTGCCTTCTATTAGTTTATTGTAATTTCTCACCAGGTCGAATGATTTTCCAATTTTTTGCACTGAAAATGTATAATGATTTACGAGCTTATTAGATGTATTATAAGATTTTTTTTTTATTGCATTAATTACGAGACGAGAATGCCGTTCACCTGATGGTAAGCGATACGGCCATACAAAAATATAGCTTATATCATTGCGTAAACACCTAAATCCGAATGACAAACATCAAGAGTCGGATTAGCCAAGCAGAGAACTTGCCCAACAACCCCGTATTATTTTGAAACTTTCACAAAAGCTCGATTGATCGATAGGTATTTTCTTTGTGGAAACAAAGTATTTGGCAAGGCTTTTGTGCGAATCTGCGGTTGGAATTCTTCTAAATTCGTACACACGGCCCGTACGGACGGACAACGCGAGGTAGGCATCCACTCGATGTTTGTAGTTTGAATGTTAAAGACTTTGTTGTTTTAACTTTTCCTAACGCAGTGATTTGAATTTCAGCTATAAATGTACATGTATCATCCCGCCTCTTTTCAGGGGTGGACAAAAATGAATGACATCGTAAGTAGGCCCCACGGAATAGGCGAGAATATCACCATGAACCGTATGGTCGTTTGCCCCCATATCATACAAAAATACATACAATTCTAGACGCCGCGCCGGGATAATACTGAGCACGTAAGCTCAATATCACTCTAATTTACCAAGAGTCGAACCCGAGACCTTAGCTCGGTATCCTGTACGAATACAACACCACCGAGGCACAACACAATACACATAAAAATATAATTTCATTGATATAGTAAACATGACAATATTTTCTAGAATATTCGACGGGTGTCGATATCAAATATAAATGACGACAAAGTATAAAGCTAAAAAACGGTAAGTGTGATGTGGACTTGAGTGCGAAGGGTTCTGTACTTTAATGTTTAATTTTAAAGTTGTTCATTGCTGAGTGAGTTTCTTGCGCCGATTCTTCAATGTGTACGTTTCGAAACAGTGGTAGTTTCGTGACTGTCTAAAAAAACATTTTATAATCATTGAATGACGAGACGAGCAAGCCGTTCGCTTGATGGTAAGCGATACGACCACCCATAAACAGTAGAAACACCATCCAGCACCTTGAGTTAAAAGTACTGTGAGGCATTCCACTCGGCCCGTTATCGTGAGACATAAGCTGAGTAAAATGTTACAAAGCGCTAGTAGATTAATGACGATTTAAAATGTCTTAATGACAAGAACTAGTTGTTATTGGCGAAGTCACCGATGAACGGTGGAAGCCAGAATACAAAAGAAGATGAAGACAGGAACTAGATTTATTTTTATCGACGGCACGGAAATTTGGCTGCACTGCACCTGATGAACTTGAAGAGAAGCCCAAAGACATGGTGACCAAACGGTCGGAACAGTTATGCCGGCTTGCTTAATTGCTTCTTGATGCTTCGCTTAAAGGACCCCAAGTTATAGAAAGGAGGGAACACTTATGCTGACAAACTGTTCCACAGCTTAATGGTGCAGCAGAAAAATGAATTACTGAACCTTTTAGTTCGAGCCGGGCTGGAAGAGACCACGAATTTGTGGTTTCGCAAGCCAGCACGCGTGGTTCTGTTTCGGAAAGGAGAGGAGGGGATAAGGTTAAACAATTCTTCAAAGCACTCACCACGATACAGACAGCAAAACACACTGAGCGAGGCGATGTCTCGGCGCAGCTGCAATGTTTCCAAAGCTTATGATAATTTTGTAATCTTTTTTATTTGTCAATTTATCTATGTTCCAATTTTTCTACTTATTAAAATTCAAAAACGCGCTTTAAGTGTCAGAAAATGCCTAGGCTTAAATAGGTTCCCATTAGCAGTCTAAATACGGGACCCTAAAAGTACGAAATGATTAATGGATCTAGCTGAAAGATTTGGGATAGATATTCCTTTCAGAATATTTTCTTTTACGCTTTGTATTACAGCTGCTGCTAGGGTCTCAATCGTGAGCCTTCCTGAAACAAAATCCTCACACTTTAATGTGGGGTCGACGCCACTCTTCATAACTTCTTCAGTTATGTTGCAGAAACGATTTGTTATACGAGTTATACGACTCTTGCCTGATCAACTCATGATATGGGATTCAATCCTGAAATGGCATTAAAATCAACTCATTTTTTTTAAATTAATGTAGGTAGTAACCGCTCCATGGTTTTGTATAAAAGATACAAAAACAGGCCAAGGTCTAAACTAAAATACAATTGTATAGTTTTTATTTGAAAGCGCACAGATTTTTCTCACTCGAATAAGATTATGAGAACCAGATGTCTATATGTTCAAACGAATGTATATTTTTATTACATATCAGCTTTTACTCACTACTCCGCCCGTCTGAGAAAGTTTTCTGGGATAAAAGATCCTTTATTATATATTCTCCTGGGATAAAAGTACCTAGCCTATTTGCTATTCCAGATGATAATCTAGCTCTATGTCAAATTTCATACGGATCCGTTCACCTGATTGTTCCGTCGTCATTGTATAACAAAGATCCAAACTTTCGCATTTATCATAATACTATGTATTTATCGTGGTTTCGCCCGCGTGAAAAGCCTTTCTTGCTGCAAAAGTCCCTAAAACATTGTACGACGCTAGTGCCATCTATTTGAAAAAATAGACTTAAAATGCCATTACTTCCGGGATAAAAATTTGCCTATTGACTCCTCAAGCCCCGCGACGGACACCGGTGTTCATATATATAGGGTTTTCCCATAAATCTATATATATAAGCGGGGCTTGAAGGGTTAATCCAGGACAGTCTACCCGTGTGCCATATTTCATCCAAATCTGTTCCGCTATTTCTGCGATTACTTCTAACATACATCCAATTTTCACATACTTTCACAATTATAATATTAGAAAGAGCAAAGATTTCGTGGCTGACTATACACCAATTAAACCGTCAAACATTTCCGCGTATCATCCAGTCCGACCGTATGCCACGGGAACTTTTACGCGTGTACAGCCGAGGTTAAGCCATCAATCTTTTGGCTCAGTGTTTGTTTAGAAAAGTTTTTTTTTTGCCAAAGTTTGAGACTTACGGCCCCCACGGAGGCAAGTGTTGAGCAACGATTATGGCCCTGTATTTCCCGCAGATTTTACCGTAAATTCAATTTTGAATGACTGGTTTATTTATGAGTTACACGCGTTATTGTTACAGAGACCGGCATACCTAAGTTCTTTGTATGGATAATGGATTTCGATGGTAATCTACTCACTCCGAGATTTTGTTGCTCTACCTGTATCACTAACCAAATTATGAGAAAGCGTGTTATGCCTCCGACAGCGTTTGTGGACCACTGTCAACTAACATCATTCAAAACCAAAATAAAATATTCAAAATAAAATCTTGTTTCTATCTTTTCAGTTCTTCAATGAGTTTAATAAACATGGCAGATTTTGACGCAGTCGGGTTTTTTGTTTCGTTTTTAAATATATATTTTTTCTACTTCACTGTATTGACGTAATATATTTGTTACAACTTCAGGCTAACCTCTGAGGTGATGTGCGTCGAGCTTGAAATCAAAAACCTTGGTTCATGTTGTAGATTATATCTAGAGGTCAGATTACATTCGCACTCTTAACAAAACAATGACCTGATCCGAAAATTTGGCTAGATGAGTTTTTGCAAAATTTGGACCCTAAAAGGCAAGATGCATCGACTACGAAAATGCGTCTTTTCAACATTGGGAATAGGGTCAAAATCGTTTGAATTCAGCTTAAAAAAATGTATACAATTAGTTTTTGTGACGATTCCCACAAGTCAACGATTTTGGATTAGGTCATTGTTTTATTAAGAGTGAAGCATACCGGGTGGAAGGGAAACGCTCTCTATACCGGAACGGTAAGAGAGAAGAACAATAACATTAACGAAAAACTATATTCATTTGCAAAGCTAAGCGATAATACTTACGATTTTAGTATTTCCGTAATTTATGCGCGCGCAATGTAAAGCGTACAAAGAACTGGGCGGCCGTCGCGCTGCGCCGGGACCGGCCCGCGGTCGTTAACCCGTCAGCTGATGTACGTGTTTCATTACGATTTTTTTGAAATATTGACCTTTTTTACTATGTATTTCAGAATAATAATTTGATTTATCTATCCATACGTGAAGCTGTACAGAAATTTGAGAAAATCCTACTAAAATTGTAACAATGCGATCGCGATTTTTTTAGTGCCATCACGTCAGGAATCACCAATACTATCACCTGTATTCGTTTCCGAGAGCGTTTCCCTTCCACCCGGTATTTCATGCATATTATGACTATTTCCGCCAGTTTTTGCTTAATTCAAAAATAACCATTATTCCACCAGAATAAAAAAAAATATAAAATTAGATACCTACATGAAATTATAATAATTACATTAAAATTAGTGCCTCGGTGGAGTAGATATATTACGGCACGACTGCAACGCTAAGGAAGGAATACACCAACGATTAAAATTCTATAGATATAAAATTAAAATAATAATAATTGTAATGTACACATACTCACACATTTTACCCCGAAAGGGGTAGACAGAGGCGCAACTAGTGCACCCAGTTTTCGCCGTGCATATTCCGTCCCATGATGTAATAGGGGAGCCTTTCGCCATATCACGCACAAATGTCTATTGCTACCGCCAAGCAGCAATGTGCATGTACTGTTGTGTTTCGGTTTGAAGGACAATGTACCCAGTGTAACTACTGGACATAATGGCACAACATATTATGTCTCAGGATGACGAGCGCAGTGGAATGCCACATAGAACTTTGTAACTGAACGTGCTGGACGGTGTTGCTACTGTTTATGGGTGGTCGTATCGCTTACCATCAAGCGAACAGCATGCTTGTCTCATCATTCAAAGCAAAAAACAAAATCCAGACTTCGGGCTGACACAGAATAGAATAACCAAATATCACTTTGCCCGAGCCAGGATTCGAACCCGGGAGCACAGGACGGTAGGCATTCCGCGCACGAAAGATACCGACAATACAACAACGACCCCGAAGCATCCGTAACTTTGTTATTTGTATCAAAAAATACTACGTAAAAGATATGCTTTTTGTATGGGTGTTGGGCCTCAAAATTTAACCAGGCTCAAACGTTATGAACATTAAAGGGCTTAAGGGTTGCGAGCGCCTTCTGCACTCACCCAAAAGACCGGTGTTCTTTCATAAAAGCCGACCCTCGTCAGGCTAGAAAGAGTAATGTCAGGGACAAAAAAAAAATTAAGGCCTAAAAATCTTAGATCCATTAAAAAAAAATTTAAGACCCCTCCAAATATAATTAACTTTTTCAAAAACATGCGTATTGTGTGTAGATTTTAAGAAAAATAAAATCACATAAATAGGAGGACTTTTAAATTATACGATTTACTGCAAAGGCCTAGTTTTTGGAGGACTACCCAAGTATATGAAATGAAATCCTCCTAGGCGGGTTTTCGGCCACGGCGGCCAATCTCAACGGAGATCAGCCAGGTACGCAGGAGATATTATAGTGCACAAGTGTGTGCGCAATACACAGGTGTACTGGCTATTCCTTCACTCTCATAGTCCGGTGAGACGACAATCCGACATGACCGGAGAGAGATCAGGCGCAGGACCAATGGCTTTACGTGCTTTCCGAGGCACGGGGGTGTCACACCGTCAAGTTCCTTCCGAGCTGCGACTGAGTAATTTTTAAGATGGAAAAACCCAGTCACAATGTTTTTGGCCCGACCCGGGATTCGAACCCAGGACCTCAGCGCGCAAATCGTACTCGTAACGCGTACGCAATACAACTACGCCACCGAGGCAGTCTAAGGATCGAAGTATATACTAAGCATGTTGGTTAGGATTCTAAGCCCCTTGGACATGTTCTTTTAACAGTTAAATAGCATCGGTACAACTTGCGATCGTTAACATGTAGATACTGTATATTTATTTCTAAATACAGAGTTTACGACGTAAGATGCCGCATTTGAGAGGAAGTTTACGCATAACTTTATCACCCAACGTGGGAACGTGCTTGGTGAAAAATAAAATTAAACGCTTTTATTGTCGGTGCTAAAATTTTGAAGCTTGCGGTTGTGAACTCGGTACGATGTAGACTGAGAATGTGGACCACGTACGTAACATATATTAAGACATCTAGACACATTTTAATTCATGTTTTATAAATGCTAAAGTTTCTTTGTGAAGACTAAAACACAACTACTTACTTTATCCTTTCACGATAAAATTGTATAGTTTTGTTTGTTTTTTTGACTGCCTCGGTGGCCTAGTGGTATTGCGTACGCATTACGAGTACGATTTGCGCGCTGAGGTCCTCGGTTCGAATCCCGGGTCGAGCCAAAAAAATTGTAACTGGGTATTTCCATCTTAAAATTTACTCAGTCGTAGCTCGGAGTCAGGAAGTTGGCGGTGTGATACCCGCGTACCTCGGAAAGCACGTAAAGCCGTTGGTCCTGCGCCTGATCTCTCTCCGGTCATGTCGGCTTGCCGTCTCACCGGACTATGAGAGTGAAGGAATAGCGAGTGCACCTGTGTATTGCGCACACACTTGTGCACTATAATATCTCCTGCGTACCTGGCTGATCTCCGTTGAGATTGGCCGCCGTGGCCGAAACTGGCTAGGAGGATTTTTTTTTGTATAGTTTTTAAATATATTGCTACCGTTTTTTTTTTCTACATTTGTTTGCTTGCCATCATCTGTATAATGCTACTAATATTATAAAGGCGAAAGTTTGTAAGAATGTATGGATGTTTGGATGTTTGGATGTATGGATGTTTGTTCCTCTTTCACGCAAAAACTACTGAACGGATTTCGATGAAATTTGGCACACGGGTACATCATGTCCTGGATTAACACATAGGCTACTTTTTATCCCGGGAAAATATAAAGCGGGACTTTTATCCCGGAAAAACTTTTTAAAGCGGGCGGAGCCGCGGGTAAAAGCTAGTATTAGTATATTGTAGTATTGCTCGCGACATAGCCCGTGTAAAAAGTTTTTCCAGGATAAAAAGTATAGCACTCAGGAGTATTGAAGCTTCCTATTAATGAAACAATATTCAGAATCGGTTCAATAGTTCCTAAGATTGTCGCATTCAACCCTAAAGTCACTCTTCAGCTTTATCTTTATTCTAGACTTTGGTCGCGGCTCTGCCTCCGTGAAAAAGTTTTTCCGGGACAAAAATATTTTCCCGGGATAATAAGTACACTATAGCGCTCAGGAGTACTGTAGCTTCCTATTAGTAGTATTGTAGACTCCCTCGGTGGCGTAGTTGTATTATGGTACGACTGTAATGCTGAGAATCTTGGGTTCGATCCCCGGGTCGAGCAAAAAGACATTGAGTTTTTCTATTCAGTATCAGCTCGGAGTCTGGAATTTGTGCCGGATATGGCGATAGACTCGCCCTCTATCACATCATGGGACGGAATAATGGCGAATAGTGGGTGCACTAGTTGCGCCCCTGCCTACACCTTCGGGGATAAAAGGCGTGAGTGTATGTATGTTTTTCTCTGTTTAGTGAATAGTGGTATTATTTGGAGAAATAAAATCTTTAACCGTAATTTTCTACGCTCGATGTTTCGAAGACTTTGCCTTTATAATCTGGCACGTGACCAACCTTCGCTTTGAGGTCTCTGTCTAACTACCGTGCGACATTCATGTCTTTGAGGTTATGTTGTGAGATAATTAAATAAATTTAAAAATTTAAGTGCTATTAAGTGTTACTTCTACTGGATTAGTTTATTGAGTGTTGTATATGTGTATATAAGTTTAATATATTAAAAGACAAAACTATATATTCATCGTTTTTTGTTTTGTATGGTGGTAAGTTTTGTTTGTGTCTCGTCGAGTGTATTGTCGTGTGTTTGTCACCTTCTGTTAATTGTTTTGTGCTAATTGTGCTTAAAGGATGGAGTTTGATATAACTGATCGTAGACCAGAACCCGACCCTCCACCGGATAGTGATAGAAATTTTGTACTGGCTGCACATAATGTGACTATTGGGAACATAAGTAACCAGAATGTTTTCACACCTTCCCCGTCCCCTTCTCCCTCCACAGCATCATATGTAGCCTCATATATTACTTCAGCAGCCCCTAGTATACCTTATACTAGTTCAAAAAAATTAAACACTATAAAAATAATTAAAAAAAACAGTCCAATTTCAAAGAAAAAAATAGTATCTAATAATTCATCATCTCAGTTACAAAAGGCTTTATCAAATTCCAATTTGAATATAGATACAGTAATTATAAATCCAGATAAATCCTCTGCTTCATCTTTAGGTTCTTCCAATATGGAAACTTCCCCATCTCAGACGGTTGGCCAGGGTCATCCGCTCACAAGGTCACTATACGCCAGTGGTGACTGTGGGCCATTTATCGTATATGTGGAGCTAGCTGAGGCCTCTCCAACTAATGGGTCCACCTTACACCCGATCAAATTTGGAGCTTTCCTTTATAAAAATAAACTGTCTTGTATTTTGCAGGATGGAATTAAAAAAATTGGTCGCAATAGACTTTCTATATCTTTTAAATCTGCAAAGGATGCCAACAATTTTATAGATAATCCTATCTTTCCCCAAAATAAATATAAAGTTTATATCCCCTCTCATAACATATCCCGCATTGGATTAGTAAGAGGAATACCGGTTGAGTGGACACATGACGAAATAGTTGAATTAGTTCAACTTCCACCAGAATCAGGTAAGATAATCAAAACTCGTAGGCTTAGTAGAAAAATTTCTTCTCCTGAGGGTCCTAGTTGGCTACCAACCCAGACTGTTGTGTTTACGTTTGACGGTCAAGTGCTGCCCAAAGAAATTTATTGCTGCTACACACTGTTACATGTCGAACAATATGTCTACCCAACAATTCAATGCTACAATTGCTGTAGGTTTGGGCATACTCGTGCACAGTGCAGGTCTAAACCCAGGTGTTACAAATGCACAGAAAATCATGCTGGGGAATCTTGCACGGTGGAAGAGTCTGATGCTGTTTGCGTTTTTTGTGTAGGACATCATTTTTCCACCAATAAAATTTGCTTGGAGCATAGTAGACAAGCAAATATTAAAAAATTTATGTCTTCTCACAACGTTTCTTATCAAGAAGCAATGTCCAAGTTTCCTGTGATTCATAAGTCTTACGCGAATGTATTGTCATCCTCACCAAATCCACCCCCTCCTAAAGTTACTTCCTATTCCATATCTGACAGTCAATCTTTTCCTACTAAGTCCTATCGTAAAACTGTTTTTCTTAAACCCTCTTCAAGACCTTCTTTTCCTAAATCATACGATCAAATGGCACACCGAGAATTTTTAAAATCTTATGAAATCCCCACACCTAGTAATGGCTGTGCTCTTATTAATAATCAAGAAAATCCTAACCCATCAAATGAACATGTATCGAAGGAAGTTTTATCGTCTGATTCAATTCAAAATTTAATATCCTCTTTAATTAAAGTAATTACTGACTCTAATATACCGAACCACGTAGCGTGTAATATTATTCAGACCATAACTCTATCAATCTTTAATCTTTTAAAAAATGGATCAAATTCTTCAGTGGAATTGTAGAAGTTTAAATAAAAATAAAACCGACCTCTATTTTCTTTTAAATAAACACAAACCTTTTATTTGCGCTATTTCCGAAACGTGGTTAAAACCACATTCTACTTATAGGATTCCTGGGTATACACTTCTCCGGGATGATAGAAGTGATGGGTGGGGCGGTGCAGCCCTTTTTATTAAAAATAACCTTAGTTTTAATCAACATTCTGTTGTAAATAATAGCAACCTTATTCAATTTGTATCTCTACGCTTTAATAACATTTCTTTTATCTCAGTCTATATTTCACGACGGGATAATTCGGTTGTCCCCATATTACGTAGCTTTTTGTCCTCTATTCCCCCTCCTATTATTTTAATGGGAGATTTTAATTGCCACAACCAGATTTGGGGAGCTCCCAATAATGACTCTTTTGGTATAAAACTTTTAGATATTTTGGACGAATTTGATTTATGTGTACTAAATGATGGATCCCCTACTCGCCGCACTCCTCCCAACATTCAACCTAGTTTTGTTGACATCTCTTTTTGTTCTCCCTGTTTAGCCAGCTTATTATCGTGGTCTTGTCTTCCTTTCTCTCATGGTTCAGACCATTTTCCTATCCTAATTTCATTTCCTTCTCAAAATATTAATGTTCCTATCCTTCCTCCACTTTTACCTTTTATTATTGATCCCACTAAATGGGGTCTTTATGCTGCTCTACTTGAAGAGAAAATTGATCTACTTCCTGCACCTAACCTAATTAACATTAAAGAGTGTTGTGAGGGAATAAAAGACTCCATACTTACGTCTGCAGAGACTATATTCAATAAAAAGAATATTGTCTTAGGCAGAATTCCTTCCCCCCCCTGGTGGGACTCAGATTGTACTAAAGCTATTAAAAGGCGATACGAGGCAGAGTCAATCTGTACGACTGAAATCAACCTTGATTCTTTTCTAAACTATCGTAATGTGTGTGCCGCTACAAAGAGAACTTTAAACAACAAAAAACGACAAGGCTGGCGTTCATTTTGCTCATCTCTATCGCCTGACACCCCCTCGTCTCTGGTTTGGAAAAGAATTAAGCATTACAGATTGTCTCGTAAAGTTCATACTCCGTCTTACTACTCAACAAACTGGGTAGATGATTTTTTAGACCGGTTAGCTCCCCCTTCAGTTCCTAATTTGTCCCAAATCCCCTATTTATATTCATACCAGGCTAATTCTTCTACCTTAGATTCGCCTTTTACGTTTCTCGAGTTAAAATCAGTACTGAGTCATATCAAGGACTCCTCCCCTGGACCTGATGGTATACCCTATTCCTTTCTCTCAAAGTCCAAGGATAGTTTTCTAAATTATTTCTTAAAATTAATAAATTTGATTATTGATAGTGGTGTTATTCCTGAGAACTGGAAACACCAATTAATTATTCCTATTCCAAAACCAGGGAAGGACCCTAGTTTTTCTGAATCTTATCGCCCTATTGCTCTTTCATCTACCATTCCAAAAATAGTGGAACACCTAATAAAAAATAGATTGGAATGGTACCTGGAGCACCATTCTCTACTAGCTAATACTCAATATGGTTTCAGGAGGGGCCGTAGTATTTCTGATAATCATGCTATTTTCACCACTGATATCCATCTGTCATTCAGTCAAAACAAGTCAGTGGTGGCTGGCTTCCTGGATGTCTCAGCGGCATACGATAATGTTAATCTTTGGGTCCTTAGGAACAAATTAGTTCAGCTAAGGTTTCCTAACAAGATAACAGATTTTATTTTTAACCTTTTATCAGGTAGGACTATATCACTGAGGTATCCTGGAGTTCAGCTTGCCACTAGAACAGTATGGAAGGGTTTACCCCAAGGTTCTGTACTCAGCCCTCTGCTGTATGATGTTTACACTGCCGATATGGATCATAACATACCGGATGTGTGTAATGTCTTACAGTATGCTGATGACCTACTTATTTACTCTGCTAGTTATTCTATCAGCTTAGCAAGGGATAATATTGAAAGTGGTATGACTGTTCTATCCTCTTGGCTTAGTGACAACTATTTGGACCTATCAGCCTCTAAGAGTGTAGTGGTTGTCTTCTCTCGAAAACGCCAGATCCCCCATATAAATATTCAGTGCAATGGGACTCCAATTCCTGTAAGGAAAGAGGTAAAATTTTTAGGTAAAATATTTGACAGTAGAATGAATGGTGTAGCCCACATAGACCATATTGTTAAAAAGTGTGAGAGCAGTATAAATATTATGAGATGTTTAAGAGGTGTCTGGTGGGGAGCTCATCCATACTCTCTTAGATTAATATACAATGCAATTGTAAGGAGTCACTTGGATTTTGCCTCCCATTTACTGTCTCCTTGCAATAAAACAGCATTAAGGAAGTTAGAGTTGACTCAAAATAAAGCTCTAAGGATAGTTGTTGGCGCTATGAAAAGCTCACCAACTAATGCCTTACAGGTTGAGTGTTCTGATCCCCCTCTTAATCTTAGGCGACAATATCTCTCTGACAGATATATTTATAAAATTTGTCATTATTCCTCTCATCCTCTTTTTTCCAAACTTAGAATATTAAATTCATATATTGCTTCTAAACCATACTGGTCCCACAAAATTTTACCTTGTTTAATTGTAAGTCTCAGGAGGCTAGAGAGTATACACTGTCCTATTAAAAAATACCAAATTCATCCAGCTTTTGCAGTTCAGTATAGCTCAAAAATTACACTACCTTTAATGGAGTTATCACTTAAAATTACTAAACAATCCTCTGATGCTGAAACTAAATTGAATGAAATTATAAAAAGACGCTGGCCTTTGGCTGATATTTTCTTTACGGATGCATCTAAATTAAGCAAACAAGGTTCTGTTGGTGTTGCTTTTTTACATATGAATTCTAATTTATCTTTCTCATATAAACTACCACATTATTCTTCAGTTTTTTCAGGTGAATGTTTAGCTATTCGGGAATGTATCAAATACATTAAACAGAACAATATTGCTTGTTCTGTTATCTTTTCAGACTCAAAAAGTTGTGTCCAGGCTCTCATCAGTAATCCATTTGCCAAAAACTGTGTTCACCCTATTTCTTTGGAAATAATAGATTTAATTAAATTGTGTAATGAGCAACATCTTCAAGTTACAGTGGCTTGGATCCCAAGCCATATAGGTATAATTGGTAATGAGCAGGTTGATCAATTAGCTAAACACGCTATTGATCACGGTAAAGAAGACTACTTTTCAGTTTATGCTTGTGATCTGATTGCCCTGGCCAAACATGATCTGGAAATGGCTTGGAATACATCTTGGAGGAACTCTAGTTCCCAAAAAGGGGGATGGTTATACAATATACAATCGCACATTACTTTTAGACCATGGTTCTCCAAATTGCGCCTCAGTAAACATATTTCGGCCACAATTTCTCGGTTGAGGATTGGTCATTGCTCTTCACCCGTACACTTATGTAAATTACATGTTAGAGACTCTTCTTTATGTGAGTGTGGCCTTGACGAAGGATCCGTGACCCATATACTATTTAAGTGCCCTCGTTTCTCATCTCCTTCTCTCTTTGACATTTTGGTAGATCGGGGGGCCCCTCTCCCTGTTAATGTTTCATCTCTCCTTAGCCTAGGTAACAAACCATCTTTGAAAGCACTTGTTTCATTCTTAACAATATATACTATAAAATTATAACTGAAATTAACCTTATGTGTTTGCATGCATTATATAATGTCCTTCGTATTAGTAACACCTTTATTTGTTATCTACCGTAATGTCTATAAATTATTTTGATCATTGGTTATCTGTCTTAAATTTTCTCAACTAAAAAAAAAATTTTTTCTTTACTGAAAGAGTAAAATTGGTACACATGAATGCGTCACAATCACTTGACAGCTGACAGTTGACTTGACACTGGCAGTAATATTCCTCAATTTAGAGGAACCAGTTGCCACATATAAAAAAAAAAAAAAAAAAAAAAAAAAAAAAACCTTCGCTTTATAAGAAATAATTTGTCAATATGTTATGGAATTAACGTTGAAAACCTTGGAATTTAAATGAAATATAATACATTAATTAAGTCCTGCATTAACGGAAATGATATTTTTTACCTTAAAAAGTACGCAGTGGGAACTCTACAAATAGCTATAAAAATAAACAAAAGTGTATTGTGTGATTTTAAAGTAAAGATTCCTAAACTCGCGTGATTATTCATTACAACAAGCTGTTCTCTTCATATTTATTACTATCCAAAGTAATTTTCGAAACTTTCATTGATATATAAAGGACATTTCTAGTAATCTAGACATTACACTCCAGAAAAGGATTTTACGCGAACAGGACGGCGAACAAAATCTATAATTAAGAATTCAAAGATCCAAAGTACGATTAACCTCCCCACCTACCCCCACAACCCCAGAAGATAACCCCACAAACATAACTCCCGAACTAACCCCGGTTGAAAGTTATAATAAAACTTTAGAAAGACAATCTCCTAAACGACATTAAAAGGTTTTCCTTGTTATCTTGGCAAATTCAATTTCGTTTGAGGATATTTTTTGCTTTAAGCACTTTTGCTGATAATGATGACTTTAAGGAAGCTGGTTTAAGTTGTTTAAAGTTCTGATTTATCTTAAGATCACGGTTTACTTTTACACACGGATTGCCTCTGTGGCGTAGTTGTATTACAGTACGACTGCAATGCTGAGGTCTCGGGTTCGATCCCCGGGTCGGGCAATGTGATATTGAGTTTTTCTATTCAGTATCAGCTCGGAGTCTGGAATTTGTGCCCGATATGGCGATAGGCTCGCCCCCTATCACATCATGGGACGGAATAACGGCGACAAGTGGGTGCACTAGTTGCGCCTCTGCCTAACCCTTCGGGGTTAATAGGTGTGTGTGTGTGTGTGTGTGACATAAGTACATCTCGCCAGCTGTAATACTTACAACAGCTTATTGCCATTTCTTCTTCTTTATCCTTTGAAAGTCCTCTGCTGAACATGGCTTTCCCCAAAGATTTTCAATCCAAACTGTTAGAAGCGTACAATTATAGATTCTGGACTGATATTAAGCAAGCTTACACTAACCGCCCTGGGAATCGAACTACAGACCTTAGCAGTTGTATATACAACTACGCCATCGAGGCATTCGCGATTTTGTCTACGAGCAATTTACATTTCCGTGCGATTGGCTTTTTTTTCTGGATGTTCAAATTTTTATTGTTCTCCTATTTTGAATATACTTAGTCATATGTCGTTGGATAATAAAATATTGTGTAACTTAGGAATTGATGTTTTATCAGGACCAAAGGCTATTTTGAGTTAAGTAGGTACTAGATTTTCGACCAATAAAATATTCCTTTGGGTAATATAAAGTACATACCCATAGCAGTTGAAAATTCGATTAAGTCAACCAAAGGCAATATGGAGACGACTCATGTCACCCAATCAAATTCAAGTTCCTTGATTAACCTTTTTTTATAAACGCCATAAACAATTTTTATCTCAATTTTTTTAGGCTCCCATTAAAACTTAGGTAATATATCTCAGCAGTGGTTATTCAAAACTTAAATCGTTTTGTGGGATTAATGCGCGAACTTGCACGCGATTTAGGCCGGTCGCAATTTCGCACGGTTTTACCAAGTCGAATTTTGTAATTCGGTTGAACGTGCCCCGGTTTTTGTATCGTTTACGAAATATACTCTTAACGGACTGAAGATAGTGTGATTCTAAATAATATGAAATCAACATTATGGTCAGGCATAACTAATTTCATAATGAATGGGGGTGCCCAGGGGAGATAGGGGAGAGTAATTGCCACCCAAGACTCAACACAAATACATAATTTTATAGGTAAGTACTTGTGTTTAATTATTTACACTACCTTTATGAAATTTCCGCTTTGAAAGCACCAATTCCTCCGGATCGAATTTTGAGATTTACCTATGAGTTAAAAGTTGGCAACGCCCATATTATCATGATATGAATTAGCCGTTATTTGTTAATGAGAAGCTGGTTACCACTTCAGGGAAAGAATATTTAAAGATTGTAAATAGATTATGGTCGAAAATATATGTGTACTAGTTGAGTTTCTGCCTAGGCCATTAAAGTAGAAGCGTGAGCTAAAGCGTATTTCAAGTATTGATTGCCAAATACAAAACAATTAATGCTGACCATTTTTTTTTTCAGGTAAGTACCATTAAGCTAAAAATGATCAACCAACATGGTAAGTTAAACCAACCAAGTTAATGTAAGTTACGCTTAATCAAAAACCCACTCTACCTCACTAGTTTCAAAAGACATTTCCCAAATCCTTTGAATCGCGCAACATACTCCAAAATTAATTATATGCAAACACAGAGGTAAACAATAAGATTCCAGGGGAGGGTAGAAATGATTTATAAGAATGGCCCGGGGCCTCAGACATGAAATCTTTGAGATAAAAGACCCCCTCTCATGAAACCTTGATGTATGAAACGTCTGAAATGGATGAGACGGTTAGAGCGATGTTCGTATGACGCTTTTCGATTGTACGTTGTGTGGTATGAAGTTAAGTTTGTTAATATATGTGTTAGATCTCTGAATATCCTATTACAATATTAAAACTAAGTCTTGATTCTCTTGATAAACACTTCTCATCCTGAGTCCCACTGTTTATTTTCTAACAATACACATCATGTCTTAATTCTCGAAGGGGTAGGCAGAGGTGTAACAAGAGCATAAAGTTGTCGCGGTATCTGTTAGGTACAATGATGTGATAGAAGGCGAGCCTATTGAACTCAGGACCTCAAAGCGGTAGACATACCATGCAATAGAACTGCGTCACAAAAGCACTGATAATTTAAACAGTACAAAAATCTGTATCCTAAATTTCACCCAAATCCGTTCAGGGCTGCTGCGGGTACTCGCGAAAAAGAGGGTGGACTCCTTACTTTGCCCCTTAGGGGATAAAAGGCTTAAGTATCTCTTAAAGGTTAAGGTCCTATTATCGCCTCCAATATTTTCTATCACCCTAATCAAATACAAAATCCGAAGTCAGCTCAACGATAAATATCGCAGAATAATGGACGAAGTTGTAGCGAACTTCAACATTCTCGTTAATAACTTTATAAAAATCCATTCTTTTTTATTGAAGTGGAATTACTGTAATGTAAGTGTGACAGGGCCTTTAGGGGATAAAGTTTCGAAGTTTAGCACTTAGAAAAATATTGTGACATTTTTTGTATTTATTTTATAAATTACTGAACTGAATGACGAGACAGATAGTGAACGAATTTATAAACACTAGCTGCTTGCTTGATGGTAAAACAAACTGGCATCCAAAAACTTAGTATACGGTGAAGCAAAACATTGTGAAGAAACCTACTTACTTGAGATATGAAAAAAATAGAAGTCATGTGAAGTCTGCCAACCCGTACTAGGCCTGCGTGGTGGAATAAGGTCTAAACCCTCTCAGTAGAGGAGGCCTGTGCTCAGCAGTGGGCAATATATACGACTGGGATGGTACTATCATTATAATTCAGAATTTTTAATTACAAAATAGTACTTCACGCTTATCATTCTTAAATGAATGTTAAGTCACAAAACTTAAATACGCTAACCATGTTCTTCCTATTAAAATATAAAATGTTGTGATTACAGTTAAAATATGTTTTAATCAGTATACACACTTCACGTCTTTATCTCGAATTAGTAGGCAGAGGTGAAACTAGAACACCCACTTTTCAGCATAATATGTATTTGATGATTCTTCCCATGAATGATGATAGGGGTGAGACTATAGTTATACCTGGCACAAATTTGACTCCGACTGAGAGAACTAAAAACACCAATGAAAAACTACTAAACTACTCTAATGAAAAACGCAATATCACTACCCAAGCTGGCATGCCAACTCGGAACTTCAGAACGGTGTCATACCACACACACGATACAACAACACCACGGGGGCAGTTACCTTAAATAAATAGCTTCAATATACTATTTGGCGAGATATACAATACCGCAATGCTGAGCTCATTGCCATTTCAGAATTCCAAACTCCCGAGACTCAGCAGAAACCAAAAAACCTCAGCGATATAAATTATCAGTCTAATAAAACCCGCAAACCTCCATTTTTAATCTACCTTCAAGATAAGCAGTCGATATCCAAACCGAAGCATGTTTCACCGACCACACCTAATGTATTCAAGGCAAAGTGATAAATCAGGGAACAACGATAATGTGTTTGTTCGAATCGGAACGGTTTTTTACAGGCAATTATTCAGGATGATATTGGCTATTATTTAAACGTTAAGTATTGCAACTGAGATAAAAGATGTTTATTTATAATTGCCAGTGTATGAGAGGATATTTTGCTTGATAAAAATAACGCATTTATAAAAACGAGTCCTAAGACGATTTTAAGTTGATAGCAAATCCTACCCATGCCATACCGAAATTAAATTTAAAGTTGATTGACAATGGAATCGCAACGAAGACTTTACTATCGTTACAAGTCGGAACTAATGATTTTGTTAAATGATGTCCACCGTCCTTAAAAGCCTTTAATACTAGGAGTATCATGGAAGCTGTGAGGCGTTAGAGAAATGAATAGTGATATCAGAAAGGAAGGAAAATTTTGGTCTTCGGAATTCTCACCCACCCTAAAAAACGTAATACTTCCACATTTTTCAAGAACTGTAAAAGTAAAAGTAGCAACTACAGTAAAAGTCACAACACAAAAGTCTCTAAAGTAAAAGACAAGAGCTACTACACTAAACTTCATTATTTAGGTAACAGTAACAATAACTTCGACTGTTACTAATATAAAAATTGGAATAGTCTCCTGTGTAGATATAATATAATAAAAGTACTATATGACACTGCTTATGTCTCTGAGATGTGTTCATATATATTGAATGGAATGTATTCAAGCTAGAGCACAATGCACTTGACGATACAATTGAACAAAAGATAGTAAGTCTTTTGCATACGAAAGACCTTAATAATCAAGAAGTAAAATGGTTCTAACTGTGATTAATTAACTAACAAATACAATTAGTACGGTTTTGGTGCACAAATGTTAACGTACTAAGGCTACTACTACTACGTTTTTTACTACTAAGTTTTTTAATACTTTTATCGAAAGAGTATGCCATCCAAAATATAACTGACTAGCTTTTGCCCACGGTTTCGCCCGTGTTAATAAGTTTTTCCGGGCTAAAAGTACATAAAAACCTTCTCGTTATATCACTCTATCCAACACATTTATTTGGATAAAGATTAATATTATGACGTTGGTACAACTCTTAACAAATAGTGCATTAATTTCGACCAAATTTGATTACCATAAAAACGGTTCTAGTGAGTTAATCTTAAAAGATAGACATATACTGTCAAGATCATGTCAAGAGGAATAATTCTTTCCTACATATATTTTTAGTATCTTGAACTGTTTTCGCAGCGCACGCAATGGAAGCCTTCAAGGATGAATAATTTTCCCCGTTTTTTTCACATTTCTCATTATTTCTTCGCTCCTAATGGTTGCATCGTGATGTTATATAGCCTAAAGCCTTCCTCGATAAATGGTCTATTCAACACAAAAAGAATTTTTCAATTCGAACCAGTAGTTCCTGAGACTAGCGCGTTCAAACAAACAAACAAACAAACAATCAAACTCTTCAGCTTTATAATATTAGTATAGATAAATAATTTTCAAAACTGGGGCAATAATAAGTAAGTTACAAAGGTTTAAAATTTAATGGAAGTGGTAGTTGTCAAATAACAGTAATATCATACTGTGACGTCAACGAGTGTCACTAGCCATGACGATGCGTGCGTGCGAAAGAGATAGGACAATATACCCTTCACATCTCCACTTTTACATAACAGTATTTTAAATATGATTAACTGCTTTGTTTTTCAACCAATTTTAATGCTGATTTCGCAGACGAATTTCTTTTTCGTATTATTTTCTGTTACATATAAAATGTTATGCAAAATCCAACATAGGGAACTACCCTATTCTTGGTTCATTTATAACGTCAAGCAAACTTTTACTGGTGGTAGGTCTCTCATATGTAAGAGTCCGCCTGGGTGGGTACCAACCCAATGTCTAATTCTACCGCTAAGCAGCAGTGTGCATGTACTGTTGTGTTTCGGTTTGAAGGACATTGTAGCCAGTGCAACTACTGGACATAATGAGACTTAACATTTTATGTCTCAAGATGACGAGCGCAGTGGAATGCCACACAGTACTTTCTAACTAGGTGTTGAATGGTGTTGCTACTGTTTACGGGTGATCGTATCGCTTACCATCAGGTGAACCCCTTGCTCGTCTCGTCATTCAATGCCATAAAAAAAAACAATTCCAAAGCACCTATGAATTCTTGCCCTATATAGCGATAATTTCACCTTATTTTACATAAGACAACATAGCTAGCGAAATACTTACATTACATTTACCCTAAAAATGAAAAAAAGGTCTGATATATATACAAACATTGGACATGAATCAATACCGACATCTACAAAATTAACGAGAGAACTAATCAGACAACTTTGTAAACTTACAACCTTACGACCAACGGAGTGGAACTGAAGCAAGTTCGATTCCAGATTGAGGACACCGATATGTTCCAACTTACAGAGAAATTTATAACGAAAACTTGAAACTCGAGTTATTTAATGGAGTTTCTGTTGGAGTAAATTAAAATTCGGTTTAATGTTGGCATTTATTTTGTTTTTTGGAAGTGCAATAATACTATAGTTGTTGTTCGTTAGTGTTTGTTTAATGCAGTTAAATCACCCCGCGGCTGCCATCAATGTGTCTACGCACAATATTAGAATATTTCGGTCACATTGCAAGAAAAGACGGTGACAACCTAGTGAAACTCATCGTGACCGGCAAAGTAGAGGGGAGAAGGCCTCGTGGACGCAGACCAATACGTTGGTCTGACCAGATCCGCACCGCTCTTGACTCTACAGTTCACAGCGCCCTCCGCACCGCATGTGACAGAACTAAGGGAGAAAGCTCGTTCGACAGAAAGTGATGCAGAAGGGGTCGCGACCCTCAGTACTGAGGAAGACGACGCAAGAAGAAGAAACGATGAGACGAGCAGGCTGTTCGCCTAATGGTAAGCGATACGACCACCCATAAACAGTAGAAACGCCGCACAGAACTTGAATTACAAAGTACTGCGCGGCACTCCGCTGCGCTCGTCACATAAAGACATAAGATGTTAATTCTCATAATGGCCAGTAATTAAGTATCCGGCCTTCTTTATTTTAGGCTTCTAGAGGACCATTGGGTGTCTGCTGATTTGAATTCGTTATAAACCCGCTATATGGGAAAACCAACATTTCACGTTTGTCATCTTTGGCATTAAAGTACGTAATTGCAATCCAGTTGGTTACAAATCGTTCATCGCTAAGAAAGTATATATATATATCAACGTATGAGCGGAATTTTATTGTTTACATGACTCAAAACGATATTTACGTCTTTACTTTTTGCCGAATCCAAATTAAAGTGAAAGAAAGAAAAAAAAACGGTTTATTTGTCACAGTCGCAACACAAACAGATACAATTGATATAAAATAACAACAATAATAGTAATAATGGCTAGTCGTGGCTGTGACATGTAGATAACCACTCACCATAATGTTGTGATGTGGTGCAAACCACAACACAACGCTGAGTTTCAGTGGTCACCTCAAGTGACGTACGGGCGTCAACCGGCTAACTGATAATGAAAAATTGAATTCGTTTATTAACCACTAGCTTTTGTCCGCGACTCCGCCCGCGTTAAAAAGTTTTTCCGGGATAAAAGTCCCGGTTTATGTTTTCCCAGGATAAAAAGCCCCGGGTGGCCTATGTGCTAATCCAGGACATGATCTACCCGTGTGCCAAATTTCATCGAAATCCGTTCAGTAGTTTTTGCGTGAAAGAGGAACAAACATCGATACATCCATACATTCTTGCAAACTTTCGCGTTTATAATATTAGTACGATAATGATATAGCTTAAAAGTAAGAAAGTTAAACAAATTAACTCATAATATTATACTGGCAAGTGGTTACTAACTTAAATTACGTTCCCACCACCTACTAGCGATTCCTGATACCAAAATTCCCGAAACTAAGTCACAGGATACCCTATTTCATCGAATACCCAAAATTTTCCCGATACCTTTCTTACATTATTTCAATAATTTGGAAATGTCCTATATATTAGCGAAATGCCAATAAAGTCGTGACCTTTTTATCTCCGGCGAGGGGAAATAGGGAGAGCCTCGCCCGCGTCCCCCACGGTCAGGTATTTCTCGATAACCGTCCCGAAATCTGTTATTTCATACTTTACAAGCTTTTCAGGGAAGCTCCGATTTGTTGTATTTTTTGTTTTGTTTATGAGAATACTATGCTCTAATACAAAAAAATATATGATAGAAACAAAAGTAAGATGGCCATAGATGCCCATCACTATGGAAACATTTTATCAGTTATATCCCACACGTACGCTCACGCTTTTTATCCATGAAGAGGTAGGCAGAGGTGTAACTAATGGACCCACTTTTCGCCGTGATCCATCCCATGATGTGATAGGGGGCGAGCCTATCACTATACTAGCACAAATTCCAGACACCGAGCTGATACTGATGAGAAAAATCCCATGTCACTATGCCCGACCCGGGCATCAAAACCATGACCCTTGCATTGCAGTCGTACCGTAATACAACTACGCCACCGAGGCAGTCTTAATTAAGTGTATTACACGATATATTGATAACGTAATTGTACAATAATAAGGGCTTGTTTTATAACTTCTGAGTCAATTTTACTCGTCACATATATGTATAAACCGACCAAATACAATAGTCACTGATCTATGCTACCAAATAAGTGCTAATAAAATGAATACTATCTACATAAGCTGTTCACTACCATAGACAAATAACATTTACTTGAAACTTATGACGTCCTAAAAGATTTTCTTTATAGGATACAACATAGGTTTGTAACATTTTTTCAAAAATCGAAACCATTCAAAAATACTTTAACAATATTTATCCGAGCAAAACGCCGTTTTTTGAGCAATCCAATTCAATTTCGACTTTAAAATGCGGTGTGATCTTTTTGATTACTTACCTTTGGACAAACGAAATGAAATAAAATCGGTTTTAAACGGAAACGGTCTTACTCACCACGGCACGGCGATTAAATTTTCCAAACTTTTCCACAAAATGACTTTTAGTTATGAAATTGTTTCTAAATACGGCTGCGTGTTGTGGAAATTTGAGATATTATTTATTTATTGAAATGTTATTTATTTTGTGAAAAAAATATTTATATATTGAATTTTATTATACTAATGTAGTACCAATTTATTAAGACTGGATAGATCAACACGTTATGATACACACATCAAATACACTCATTTGTTTTATGAAATAATATTTATTTTATGAAACATGCATTTTTGTTTATTCAGAGGTATGCAACGGTATAGCATATCCACATTTCATCAGCTATGGTAATTCCCAATAGGTAGCGAGTCTATTGCCATTTTTGCGCCTGACCTTTTAGCTGACCCGAAGATCAAACCCGAGACCTCTGCATTGTCGTACAACTAAGCCACCGAGGCAGCCCGTATCCTCCCTTACATTGAAATTAGAAATAGACTGTTAAATACAAAAACACAAAATACATTTATTATAAATGACTTTGGATTTTAATATTGATGAAGGCCCGCCAAAGGCTGATTTGCATTAAGGCCCCGCGACGATAAACTTCGCTGAAACAATGATAACGCCTGTATTTGAAATTCATTTTTAAGAGCCTTTTTATCGTATTAGTGTCTGAATGATGTGAAAAATAAAAAATCAACAATATAGATTAAGGTTACTGCAACTATTACCGACCCTAGACGTGAGTCGGAGGAAGCCCGCAGCCGTCCCTAATGCTCCGAAGATGGCCGTATAAAAAAAAAAAAAAAAACTATTACCGGCCCTCTTGAAGAAAGAATTTGATTAATGTTTTCTTTTTATTAAAATTCATTATCATAAACGTATTTCGTTGAAACTTTAGCAATAGCTAGTAGGTAATCTGACGAGTTATCTCCCATGGGCAACACCTGCACTAAAGGGCTGGAGAAAGGTGTTTAGAGCTTGGAAAAACAATCCACACTCAAAGCACGAATAAAGAAATCTTGTAAGAGCATCGTCCGCCATTTCTTGAAACTCCCAGCCCGAGTCGATCAAAAACATATTTAATGTTACAATATTTTGTATAGTACCGATATGCTATGACGGCCGTTGCAGCTACAAAAGTCCCTACGCCATCTATTAAAAAATCAGTCCCTAACAACTTTTTAAAAAAGATGTTAGGGACTGATTTGGAAATTGAAGGTAGATTTGTAACCATAACTTTTCCGACAACCTACACCTCAGTCCGTCTCGTGACCACGAAGCGCTGCAAAGCCTTCGAAACATCGGGAGGAAATATAAATTAAAAAACCATGATAAAATCCGCAAAATAGTTTTATTTCAATATTTCAAACAAATCAGGTTAAAAACATTTGTAATTTCCCATGGAACCAAATTGCCGGGGTAAAAAGTAGCGTATGTGTTAACCCAGGACATAGTTTACCCGTATGCCAAAATTTCGTGCAAATCCGTTCAGCTGTTTCTGCGTTTAATTCTAACAAATATCCAAACATTTTCACAAGCTTTCACGTTTATAATATTAGAGAAATAAGATTATTTTTGATTATTTTTCGGAAAATGTTCGCGCGGGCCATATCACCTACATCCTTACCGGTCGTATTTCCTTTTCCGCAACTAAAAGTACCCTATTACTCAAGGATAACGAGGTAAATGAAACGTAAAAAGCAATTAGGCAGGCCGGCATAATTGCGCCGATCAAGGGATACAAATGTCTCGCCAGTCGACGTTTTGGCTTCACTTAACATCAAATGCAGTGAAGTCTGTCGTGCTTAAAGCTTTGCTATACAATTTTTATGGTCAGAAGTTATGTTTTTTTATACAGGCACGATTAAGTGATTCTACTACACCTGATGGTACGCGGAGAGGGGTTCAGAAGTGTCTACTGACTATAGATAATTATACCTCCTAATTCTGAATTTTTTATTTCATAACATATGAGACATAATAAGGCTTAACATATTTCACTTTGTTTCGGTTTGAAGGACATTGTAGCCAGTGTAACTGCTGGACATAATGAACCTTGACATCATATGTCTCAGGATGACGAGCGCAGTGGAATGCCACACAGTACTTTGTAACTCAAGGTGCTGGATGGTGTTGCTACTGTTTATGGGTGGTCGTATCGCTTACCATCAGGTGAACGGCATGCTCGTCTCGTCATTTGATGCAATAAAAAAAATCTGAACTGATCACTGGTATTCTCGATTTTCCTGTACGGTTCCGAATCATCGTCGATTCGCTCAGCAGACCGGAAAAAGATTGAGGCTTTTGAAATGTGGTGTTGGAAGAAAATGTCACGCATGTCATGGACAGCAGGCGCACCAAGAAGTCTATTCTTGTCCAACTGAACCACAAAACTACGTTCTCTACACTATGCTACCACCGAGTGTTAAGCTATTTTGGCCATATTGTCCGCAGACAATCAGATAACTTGGAGAAACTGCTGGTTGTAGGGAAAGTAGAAGGTAAAAGACCACGTGGGCGATCACCTGCCTGCTGGTTTGATCAAATAAAGGCCATAACAGAACTTCCTATTGCCACTGCCCTGAGGAAAGCCGAAGATAGGGGGCATGGAGACGGCTCGTCATCGACTCCATCAAAATATTTCAGGATGGACACGATCTTCAGTGATGAAGAAAACGATTAAGAAGAAGAAACATCTAAACTAAAAATTAAACTTATAAAACAATATTTTGCCGGTTTAAAAAGTAACCTATGTCTTTCCCAAGATCTTAAACTATCTCCATACTTTATGTTCAGTGTAGTTCGTGAGTAAATCTGCTTACCTGAGAAGTTCTCTATAAGAATTTCGAAGGTATGGGAAGTCTCCTAATCCGCAACAAGCCAGCGTGGTGGACTAACGCCTAACCCCTCAGTGGAAGAGGAGGCCCTTGCTCAGCAGTGGGCAGTATTTAATACAGGGCTGGTATGGATGGATGGTTCAGCCTTAAAAGCGCAACACACAGAGTTACTTTCGCATTTATACTGTAAGTATTTTTTTTTTTTTTTTTTTTTTTTTGTTGACGCGGAGAAAGTGACTTATTACTACCGCCCAGAGTTCAAGGGGAACGACTGAGCGGTTATGTTGGGTTCACCGTGCCTTACGACCCGACGTTGAGCCGCCCGGAAAGATGGAAAACGTCGGGCGACCGCCGGGCCGAGTCCCTAACCTATGTACACCGCACGGCATACCAACTAAAACTCCGCGGTGGCCATCTTCGGCGCATTAGGGACGGCTGCGGGCTTCCTCCGACTCACGTCTAAGTTATCGTTCGCAACCGCCCCTGCGCGTACCGCTGTTGCGGTCCTTCTCCTGTTGTTGCGGGGGCTCAGAAGCCCCCGTACACCGAAGGACGCCCTTGGCGTCCGAGGCAGCGTGAGACACGCTGCCGTCCATCACGGGGGTCACAGAAGTTGGCTAGACTAATAGGTGGACGGCCCCTCCCGCCCACCCGTGACCCCCGGAGGCCCCTTTTAGTCGCCTTTTACGACAGGCAGGGGATACCGTGGTGGAATTCTCCAAACGCCCCCAATCCACAGGGCGGGAGACGTCGGTCAGTCGTCCACCCGACGCCTCCTACGTCTCGTCTGGCGGCGGGAGGGATCACCACTGCGCTGGCGATCCCTCTCGGCACTCTCCTTCCGCGAGAGGACCGCCTCGCAGAAGTGGGCCACCGCCTGTCAGGCCTCCCGACCGCCGACCATGGAAGAGACCACGGCCGGCAGCGAGAGGTCTCCTCCGACGACTGCTCTGAGAGCGCTGCGTTCTTCATCCCAGGCTGGGCAAAACTCCAACGTGTGTTGGGCCGTGTCCGTTGGGCAGTTGTCACAATAGTGACATACGGCCGACTCCTCTATCCCCACCACCCGAAACAGGAACTCACCGAAGCAGCCATGCCCGGTGAGCACCTGCGTCAGGCGGTATGTTGCCGCTCCGTGGCGCCTGTCCAGCCATTCGGCAAAGACAGGACGCACTGCCTCTACGACCCGGTGCCCCCACGACGGGGCCTCCAGCCTGAGACGCCACTCCTCCACGGCGGCTCGCCGTAAGGAGGCCCTCTTGGCCTCCACCTCCTTCAGGGCGACTGAACGCCTCCTCCCGCCAATGGAATGCATCGGCAAGGGATTTGGCGTCCAGGTCCCAGGGCAGAAATCCGGCCAATAAGCAAGCCGCCTCGAAAGAGACCGTGCGGTACGCCCTGACCGCCCGCTGCGCTAAAGCTCTCTGCGGGGCGCGCAGGAGAGCGACGCAGGGGCGGCTCAGGGAGTCAGCCCAAACGGGGCTGCCATAAAGGGCCATGGACCGCACGACTCCGTGATACAGCCTCCGGCAAGGGAAGCCAGGACCTTCCAGGTTGGGCAGCAGGCCGGAAAGAGCGCCCGCTGCCCGGGACAATTTCGTCCTCAACTCCTTAAAGTGGGTGCGGAATCGCCATCGGCTATCTAGGACTAAACCTAGATACTTCATGCTAGAGCCGATGGGGATCCGCACCCCCCCAACGACGATGCCGGCACCGGCCGGTGGCCCTCTCCGAGGTCCGTGAAAACACACGGCCTCGGTTTTCTCGAGGGCCACCTTCAAACCTAAACGTTGAATTCGTCCAACTACTTCGCCGGTGCCCGCCGCCGCCAGAGTTGCGGCGTCCCGGAAGGTCCCAGCAGTCGCTGTGACTATACTGTAAGTATGGATTACAATAACATATGTTGGCATTGTTGAAAGAAAAAAATCCTCGTGGAACAATACAGGTTCGGATATAAACGCAAATCAAACCAAACAAAGCTATTTTGTTGGAAAGAATTCTTATTTCCCGCCATTATCAAAGATTTATTTGTGTGTCTCTCATCCTTTTGTAAAGATTTGGTTATTACTTTTAAGAAAATATTACCTGAGTATTGTAAATTAGCTTTCGCTCCCGGCTTCGCTTGTGTGAAAGTTTTGATAAAATCCTATAGTTTTTCATATATTTTTTAACTTCATGGATACTAAAGGGGTAAGCATATGGACCTTGGATACACTCAAATATATTTTTATACCCTCCATTTATAACTAACTTTTAAATAGTTCATTTTAAATTTTAAAGTAAAATAAAATGACATAAATATCAAAATCGGAGTACTTGACTTAATGGCAGTACTATCCAATTATATCAAAAGTATATTGGTTAGAAAAAGTCCGTTTTTGAACATGTCTTTTACTTCTGTTTATAGCCTTACTACGTTAGAAGCAGAAACACTAAAATCTCAAAACAAAGCTGCAAAATTATTTTCGAGTAATCCCCACCGTGTAATAACTGTAAAAAATAATTACACCGTCGTGACAAAGGCCTATATTTTTATGGCGCCTTGTTGGAAGTACGCGAAGGAAATTATTATGGGTTCATTATAGTTTTAATATTTTTGACTTCTTAAAAATAATGGTACGATTCCGAAAAGGTGTTATAAGACTTGGTGAAATTTAAGCCCCGGTAACTTGTTGAAAGTGAATCTATCCAATCGAAGGTCGCAGGTTCTAGATGAACTTTTGAAATTCAGTGTACATTTTTGGCAAGTTTCGCTCAGGTTAACTGTGAGGACAACATTGAGAGGAAACGTCTAAGAAATGTATGAATTTCGAAGGTGTATGAAGTCTGCCAACCCGTACTAGGCCATCGTGGTGGACTAAGACTCAAACTCTATGAGTAGTAGAAGCCAGTGGTGGAATAGGATCATCATCATCATCATCAGCCACATGACGTCCACTGCTGAACATAGGCCTACCCCAAAGATTTCCAGATGGACCTGTCAAAAGCGGCCTGCATCCAGCCCGTTCCTGCGGCCTTTACCAAGTCATCGGTCCACCTTGCAGGTGGACGGCCGACGCTGCGCTTGCCAGTGCGTGGTCTCCATTTGAGAACTTTTTTGCCCCATCTGCCGTCAGTTCTTCGAACTATGTGCCCTGCCCATCGCCACTTCAGCTTGCTTATCTGTTGGGCTATTTCAGTGACTTTCGTTCTTCTACGGATCTCCTCATTTCTGATTCGATCGCGTAGAGAAACACCTAGCATAGCCTTTTACATAGCTCGCTGAGTGACCGTGAGCCGTCTTAGGCGGCTCATAGTCAGAGGCCAGGATAGGATAGGATACTCCGTCAAAATACAAAAATTATAGAATGAAATCATTTTGTAATTTTCATTCCGTTAAAAAAATATTTAAAATAAATAAGTAATTGAAAATATATAACCTAAAAGCAATGGGGTGTTTTATTCACTTTGAAGTTTACACGAATTTATAATCCAAACAAACCAATACATCCCATTTATATGAAATAAAAACGTCCAATTAATCTGTGCGAACAAATTAAATAACCATGGATAACCTTTGTGCGCTATCTAAATAATTTATTGCGAGTGCAAATTATGTTTTGCAGCTGAAGGTGAACAATTTAATACAATCGATTCTGATGGTAATCGATGTTAAATAGTTGCCTGATATTGTTTTCACTAGCGATAAACAAACATGGATTTGATATAGGGAATTGATTATATAGATAATCGATTTTAAATATATTTTACCCGAATTAAGCAACGAAGCGCAAGTCGCCTAATCGCATTCAAAAATATGAAGAGTTGGTCGTGAGAGACGCAAAAAACCTATATTGTCCTTGACTAACATTTGATTAAATTCCTATTATTTCAACAAGCAGACTTGCAAACGTAAACATAAACAATTCCATCAAGATAAATATCGTATTTTCCAATATACGGAATAATCAAACCCCGGTACAACCCTTTGATATAATCCCGATAGGAAAACAACCGGGAACGATGTTACAAGAAATATTACTTTACCGGTAAAAGGTTATAGAGCGATTCACCGGATTATGTTATTAAAGTTTCATAATTTTTTGTTTGCGACTGCCTCGGTGGCGTTGTTGTATTATACGACTGCAGTGTTGTCTCGGGTTCGATCCCCGGGTCGGGCAAAGTGATAGTTTTTATACTCAGTACCTCGCCCCCCCCCCCCCCCCACATCATGGGACGAAATACGCACGACAAAAGCTATGGCCACGTGCTAGGTCTTTTTTAGAATGTTAGTCCAAGAAATGTGCTATTGGTGCTAAAATTCATCCAAGTTCGTTTAATTCAACATACTTATATACATATTCACTCACGCCTGTTATCCCTGAAGGGGTAGGCAGAGGCGCAACTAGTGCACCCACTTTTCGCCATAATTCCGTCCCATGATGTGATAGGGGGCGAGCCTATCGCCATATCGGGCACAAATTCCAGACTCCGGGCTGATACTGAATAGAAAAACCCAATATCTATTTGCCTGACCCGGGGATCGAACCCAAGACCTCACGCTTTGTAGTCGTACTGTAGTACAACTACGCCACCGAGGCAGTCTTTAATTCAACATTTGCTTTAAAAACTCAGTACATCTAAACTTTAATATTATGTCTTCTCAAATTTTCTCACAAGTATGACAAGTATCAGTAATTCATAGAAGGGTAAATGGAAGAACATAGATATTTCTATCTATTTTATATTTCGTACTCCAGTTACAATTTTGAAATACACTGGCCCTCTAACACGTTACCTGTTTCACGTTAATGTAAACTCATATTTATCTACACGCGTCATAAATATGTATACATGGATGGCTAGGTTACTGTAAAATCTATATCTCTAAGGCGCACGACACGCAATATGTTTGGCTTACATATATATATACATACATACATATACACTCACGCCTATTATCCCCGAAGGGGTAGGCAGAGGTGCAACTAGTGCACCCACTTTTCGCCGACATTCCGTCCCATGATGTGATAGGGGGCGAGCCTATCGCCATATCGGGCACAAATTCCAGACTCCGGAATGATACTGAATAGAAAAACTCAATATCACTTTGCCCGACCCGGGGATCGAACCCGAGACCTCAGCTTTGCAGTCGTACTGTAATACAACTACGTCACCGAGGCAGTCTACATATCAGTATCATATAGTCGAATGTTTGGCTTTACACTTCTAAATTAGTTTATTTTTAACTATACATAAAACATTGTACAATAAGTAGCGGAACAAATTC
Source organism: Lapara coniferarum (assembly GCA_949316025.1). NCBI lineage: Eukaryota > Metazoa > Arthropoda > Insecta > Lepidoptera > Sphingidae > Lapara > Lapara coniferarum. The sequence continues at coordinate 10,134,544 of OX438932.1, forward strand.
AAAAATTTAAATCGCCTACATACTTTTGTGTTCTTACTAATCTTTTTTTCTCTTCACAAAAATAAAATAACAGAGAATTACTTTACTTCAAACGAAGAAAAAATGTTTCAGTTTAACTTAACGCGTATATAGACGACTAGATTTTAGATTAAAAGTCCCGCTATTTGTTTTCCCGGGATAAAAAGTAGCTTATGTGTTATTCCGGGATATGATTTACCCGTGTGCCAAATTTCATCGAAATCCGTTCAGTAGTTTTTGCGTGAAAGAGGAACAAACATCCATACATCCAGACATTCTTACAAACTTTCGCCTTTATAATATTAGTAGGATTTGAAATTTTGATTTTGTTCAGATACTTATGACGCTGACTGTATAATACGAACTTAATGCTAGAGACATTTCCTACCAATCTACCTTTAGTTGGTGCAAATTATTATGAGGCAATGAAGATGTATAAATTACCTTACTTATAATGGATATTATAAATGTAAAAGGTTTATGTTAATATTTCGCACCTTTAGGATGAAAACGACACAATTCAAAAAGACAGAAAATTGAGGTATCGTCATAAAATTACTTAAAACGAAGCTCTCAAAACAACAATAGTTCAAACACAGCCATATTTAAGCAGGAAAAGGACAAATCTGTTATATCGGTCCCTTTTTTATAATATTTTTATAAATAAAGAACTAGTTTTTAGTCATTTAAAATTGACATCTCAATTTTCAATTTTTTTTATTGTGTCGTTTTCGTTCTAAAGGTGCGATTTGTTACAAATAAACCAAATAAACGCAAAAACTGCACGAATTTGGAAGACGTCAGTCGAAATTATTTGCATTAATTACTTTAGACTGACTTCTATACAGAGTTATTGACAGGATAAAAAGTCCTACGAGTGACCTCACAAATTTCTGTTACAAAGCAACTTCAAAAGTTATAGTGTGCATTGCCCCTTATATTCTAGATTCTAGAATTGTAGCGGGATGACGCAGTGCGTTAGTCGGTACGTGTCCACATTTTATGAGCTACTAGCTTCTGCCCGCGGCTCCGCCCGCATTAAAAAGTTTTTCCGGGATAAAAGCCCGCTTTATATTTTCCCGGGATAAAAAACCTATGTGTTAATCCAGGGCATGATCCACCCATGTGCGAAATTTCATCGAAATCCGTTCAGTAGTTTTTGCGTGAAAGAGTAACAAACATCCAAACATCCATACATACTAACAAACTTTCGCCTTTATAATATTACTAGTAGTGCTCGCGGCTCCGCCCGCGTGAAAAGGTTTTTCCAGGACAAAAAATTTCCCGGGACAAAAAGTAGCCTATAGCACTCAGGAGTTATGTCGCTTCCTATTAGTGAAAGAATTTTCAAAATCGGTCCAGTAGTTCCTGAGATTAGCGCGTTCAAACAAACAAACTCTTCAGCTTTATAATATTAGTACAGATAAAAAGTTATATACATCTTATTGAATTACTTCGGCTGAACTGGTGTCCAAGGTCTAATACTTAGGTCGGAGATTCAAGTTCGAATAATAAATTTACTATGGATTTAGATAATATTGTCTCCTATTAAAAAATGTTCTTAAATTATTGGGACCGTAGTTGGCCCTATAAAGATTTTCCTTCAGCAGTCACTAGAATTATACCTCAACTAAATTCAAATCACGCAACACTCGCCATAGAGAGTTTTTAACCTTGAATACTATTTGGGATAATAAAGACAACCTTCCAGCTTAGCACAGACGACGTCACCTTTTATGCCCGATGAATAGCTAAGCTATATTACACGCTCAATGTATACAGTTCCATTCACTATACGCCAGGTTAAAAAGACAAATTAATTCCGGAATGCGAGCTTACCTGCCGTGAGACGGAACATAATGCCAATAATGTATGTAACATTTAACAGAAAATTTCTCTCCCCCTCTTTTTCTTTACGTTGAGAAATTTGCAATAAATCTTTACGCCCCTGATTTATTCGGTAAGGGTTTTGGAATATCATTTGCGAGCGTGAATAATAGAGTTTCTGCGTTATAATGTAAGGATTTATTTTATTATACCACTTCCGAGTGCCGTTACGTGGGTGCGAGATTACCACAGTCACCGACGCGTTCAGCCGCGTGCTGTCGCGTGTGGTGCAGTAGACGAGCGCTCTGTGTCGCGCTGTGTCACCGGCGCGTTCAGCCGCGTGCTGTCGCGTGTGGTGCAGTAGACGAGCGCTCTGTGTCGCGCTGTGTCACCGGCGCGTACAGCCGCGTGCTGTCGCGTGTGGTGCAGTAGACGAGCGCTCTGTGTCGCGCTGTGTCATCGGCGCGTACAGCCGCGTGCTGTCGCGTGTGGTGCAGTAGACGAGCGCTCTGTGTCGCGCTGTGTTACCGGTGCGTACAGCCGCGTGCTGTCGCGTGTGGTGCAGTAGACGAGCGCTCTGTGTCGCGCTGTGTCACCGGCGCGTACAGCCGCGTGCTGTCGCGTGTGGTGCAGTAGACGAGCGCTCTGTGTCGCGCTGTGTCACCGGCGCGTTCAGCCGCGTGCTGTCGCGTGTGGTGCAGTAGACGAGCGCTCTGTGTCGCGCTGTGTCACCGGCGCGTACAGCCGCGTGCTGTCGCGTGTGGTGCAGTAGACGAGCGCTCTGTGTCGCGCTGTGTCATCGGCGCGTACAGCCGCGTGCTGTCGCGTGTGGTGCAGTAGACGAGCGCTCTGTGTCGCGCTGTGTTACCGGTGCGTACAGCCGCGTGCTGTCGCGTGTGGTGCAGTAGACGAGCGCTCTGTGTCGCGCTGTGTCACCGGCGCGTACAGCCGCGTGCTGTCGCGTGTGGTGCAGTAGACGAGCGCTCTGTGTCGCGCTGTGTCACCGGCGCGTACAGCCGCGTGCTGTCGCGTGTGGTGCAGTAGACGAGCGCTCTGTGTCGCGCTGTGTCACCGGCGCGTACAGCCGCGTGCTGTCGCGTGTGGTGCAGTAGACGAGCGCTCTGTGTCGCGCTGTGTCACCGGCGCGTACAGCCGTGTGGTTCAGCAAGCATCACCTAACAAACAATCCGAATTCAGACGCGTATGTTTTATACACGTCAACATAAATCCATACCATTCTATTTCATATAAAAGAGCGGGACAGTAAAACCAATATGGTAGGTCGCGTGGGCTTTTGTCTAACGCGTCCCCGGGGTCAAAGCGCGTACAGTTGTTTTTCAATTCCGCCCAGTGTGTACCGATCACAATTTCGGCTGACGAGCGTCGGATTCCCGCGGGATTCCCGTTTTATATCCGAGCTCATCGGGGTGTGTACTGATTTAGTGGTTTTTTATTTGGTACTAAAGGTCGATGAACTTTTGCTTGGTTTCGAATGCCAGGAATTTCTATTTGCGTATGTTTTTTCTTATTTCTATATATTTTTCTGATTTCCTATAAAGACCTTTCAATCAGTAGTATGTCCAATTTATATTCGCGGAAGTAGCTTTCTGTCGAAGCTGAGAGCTTTTATGTTTTATACGATTTTCCTGGAACATGCCGATTGACGACTGATGCGCGTTTTTTTCCTAAAATAAAAGACTTAGGCCGATACGTAATTACTTTTTCTTTTTATCGACAAACAAACATAGGTTTAACTGATGAGAGGTGATCTTTATCCTACAAACATCCTACTAATATTATAAAGGCGAAAGTTTGTAAGAATGTCTGGATGTATAGATGTTTGTTCCTCTTTCACGCAAAAACTACTGAACGGATTTCGATGAAATTTAGCACACGAGTAGATCATATCCTGGATTAACACATAGGCTACTTTTTATACCGGGAAAACATAAAGCGGGACTTTTATCCCGGAAAAAAATTTTAACGCGGGCGGAGCCGCGGGCAAAAGCTAGTATACAATACTAAAAGAATCATTCGCTGACAGTATAAGGCATTTAGTCGGCCTTTACATAACTATGTATAAAGTGCAATAAAAAAATGATAATATTGAAGGAGTAAATAAGGATTAGATTTGGGAAAAGGCTTCATATTATATTTCTAGAAATACTTGCAATTCAAAATGCAACAGAAGCTGTCCGTGGGCGTGTGGTAGTACTTATAACACTGCAGTAAGCTTTTTTTTGCAATGCAATGCAATAAGCCCTGTATTATATACTGCCCACTGCTGAGCACGGTCCTCCTCTACTACAGAGAGGGGTTAGGCCTTAGTGCACCACGCTAGCCTAGTGCGGGTTGGCAGACTTCACATGCGCTCGAAATTCTTATGGAGAATTCTGAGGTAAGTATGTATGTTTCCTCACGATGATTTCTTTCACCGTTAAAGCGAATGACTGCCTCGGTGGCGTAGTTGTATTACAGTACGACTGCAAAGCTGAGGTTTCGTGTTCGATCCCCGGGTCGGGCAAAGTGATATTGAGTTTTTCTATTCAGTATCAGCTCGTAGTCTGGAATTTGGTGCCCGATAGGGGGCGAGCCTATCGAGGCTCGCCCCCTATCACATCATGGGACGGAATAATGGCGAAAAGTGGGTGCACTAGTTGCGCCTCTGCCTACCCCTTCGGGGATAACAGGCGTGAGTGTATATAAAAATAAAATAAAAATAAAATACTTTATTCATCACGTAGGCGAACATAGTTGCACTTATGATATGTCAAGATACATTCAATTAATAATTATTATTACAAATAGTCACTTATATAACTAAAGACACATTTAAAGGGAGCAAAATCTATGTAAACTAAATATAAAGAAGCCAAGCTCGGGCTGGCAGGATGTATATATGTATGTATGTATATATATATGTTAAAGCGAATGATATATTTTTTTAATTCATATAAATGCCGAGACGAGTATGCCGCTTGCCTGATACCCCTGATGGTAAGCACATTAGTCTGAGAAGCGTCTCAGGGTTACGAGCGCAGTTATCTATACTAATATTATAAAGCTGAAGAGTTTGTTTGTTTGAACGCGCTAATCTCAGGAACTACTGGTTTGAATTGAAAAATTCTTTTTGTGTTGAATAGACCATTTATCGAGGAAGGCTTTAGGCTGTATAACATCACGATGCAACTATTAGGAGCGAAGAAATAATGGAAAATGTGAAAAAAAACGGGGAAAATTATTCATCCTTGAGGGCTTCCATTGCGTGCGCTGCGAAAACGGTTCGAGATACCAAAAATATATGTATGAAAGAATTATTCCTCTTAAAATGATCTAAAAAAATGTCCGCGATAGTATATGTCTATCTTTTAAGATTAACTCTCTAGAACCGTTTTTATGGTAATCAAATTTGGTCGAAATCACTGCAGTATTTGTTGAGAGTTGTATCAACGACATAATATTAATCTTTATCCAAATAAATGTGTTGGATAGAGTAATTCAACGGGAAGGTTTTTATGTATGTACTTTTAGCCCGGAAAAACTTATTAACGCGGGCGAAGCCGTGGGCAAAAGCTAGTGTCTCATAATACCTAATTATTACGTTGGCTACAATTTTATAGTATACAGTGGTACCTCTCCAGTCCAGTCACACGAAAAATAACGGTTTTACATACATTAAGTAATGTATTTTGAAAGCAAGCCACCGTAGTCCGCTTTAAAAATTGAAATTTAAATCAGTCTCACTGCGTAAAAGATTTGCTTCCACAAGTCCACTTTGAATTTTAGAACCTCGTGGCTTAGTACGCAAATGATGTAACAGGTTTGAATCCTGTTAATAATTTAGTTACATTTAAATCTGACCGGAGAGTGGGTTTTTGTTTAACATTAAAATAACAGTTCTACTATGGTTACATTTATGCTACGCTGTAGACAACGTACTACGGCGTAGCACATAGCTCACGAAATTATCTTCTACGAAAATTAACCTACGCCAAATATATTTTGCTTTGTTAACTTAATTTTATATTAAACATAAATTATTTGATCTATTAGATAAAAATAAATAGTTGAAACCTCTTCAAAATACAATACAAACATACGTGTCAGAGATAAATCCCAATGACAGTTCCCCTAACATGTTTAAAATATTGTATCGTCGATTAAAAACATCTCATGTGCAATAAAATCATGTTAAAACCCTTTTTAAATAGAGCATTTCAGAAGAATTAATTGCTGCGACTCCCTTTGGAAAATTTCCAGAGTTAGTATGTACGAAAATGGGTCTTATGTTAAGCGAATAGAGTTTAGATTGAACTCGAACACGTGAGCTCGCGGTCAGATTTTAATAATGGGGTAAGACGCAAGCGACAGCGAATTTTAATTCGTCTGTCTTTAATAAACAATTTAATTTTATTATTCCGCACTCATTTTTACTTATTCATATAACAAAACAGTTATTATTAATGATTCCTTATGTTTACGCGAATGTTAGACATTGAAATTAAACAATTATCACGGATTTTTTATCAAAACCCGCGATAAAATCCGTGATAATTGTTTAGTTATTATTAACTTTTAAATAAAATATTGGTAAATTATTGTTTAAGAAAAAAAATCTATGTATAGTATGTATTTAAAATGTGCTATCCTGCACTAGGCCAGCGTGGTGGACTAAGGCCTAAACCCACCCAGCAAAAGAGGCTCGTGCTCAGCACTGAGACAGTGTATTACAGGGCTGGTATTATTAAAAAGCTCTTCCACAGAATATTTAATTGAAAAAACGAATGAAAAAGTTAAAATGTAACGATAAATGGATTTTAAGGTTGAATTTTTAGAGCTATCAATGACTTTAATTAAAAACGGCGGCTCAGGGAGGTGGTACTGACAGCATAAAATTTCGTTCATTTTCCGTTTGCTTAAATTGCACGTTATGATATTGATATAGACTCACGCCTATTCCTATTCAGGGGTAAGCAGAGATGCTACACACTCACATTCCGCCAACTATCTTTTTCGGGTTATCGTATGTTTTGGTGGATTTATATAAAATATAGCGTTCAAGTGAGATAGAAATAAATTTATATTATAAAGATGTTGGTTTGAATCCGCAAATCTTTGGAATTACTGGTCCGATTTTGAAAATTCTTTCACTAGTACAAAGGTACTTGATTACTTAATCGACTTTTATAAAGGCAAAGTCGCGAGAAAAAACAAGTAACAACTATAACGTTATCAGTATTTCTAAACTAACTTGTACAATTTAACTCAAAAAGTTAGTCAGTTTATTATCGTCGATGCCACGTATTCTTTCAACAAGACAAAGTTTAATATATTTATTACTTGGAGTTCAGTAATTATTGCGATTTATAGATAAAACTTCGATGGAAAAGTTATAAAATATAATTAATGCTTAAAATGGTATGACGTGCATACGGAGTCCGTTACGAATGCAGTGATGTCGCGGGTTCTATGCCAGGGTAATTTAGTATCATATATCATTTTATCTTTTTCATCTGTGGCTCAGCAAAGTAGCCTCACTGTACCTGATGGTAAGTAAAGAAAAACCCAAAACCATATCGACGGGCAAACAATAAACATCTCCGAACTGCCGGGTAAGTTATGCCGACCTGAGTTGCTTCTTCAAGCTTTACTTGAAGGACTCCAAGTTGTAGGAAGAGACGTATGCTGACCGTATCTGCTGTGTTGGAAATAGTGGTCCAGATAAAGGAAACAGATTTGCCTCTTACATGGTGCCTAACATAGCAAAATATATGTTACGCTCTAAATGCCTCTAAAAGGAAAATTTGATATCATAAAACTATATAGATGTGGAATGAAATGAAATACTTGTAAATATTGTGTTTATTTGTGTAGTATTTCAATATGGACTTTAGTAAATATTGTAATATGATACTTATTAATTTCCCCCCGGTTTTGTCACAATTCACAAAGACATTTCTGATAATCACCATCTGGAATTGTATTGTTTTAAACATAAAGGCCTGGAGCGGTTTGTATCTGACATAGCAACAGGTATCGTGATTTGTTATGTCTCTTTTTCGTGGAAATTATTCGGGGAAGCATGTGCGAGCTTTGATTTTACCTTAAGGGATAAAGGTTTGGAACTTATGTGCTTTATATTTAGATAGTTAAAACATAAAATATAACTAATGACTTCAGTATAGTTTGCCTGCGTGATTTTTTTGTGCTTTTTGTTCGGCACAAAAACTAACATAAATATACAAATTCAAAACTACACAGTATTTTTCATAAATTTACATTTTGAAACATAGTTTTTTAGAAAGAGATTCTAAGAATAATGTTTTTCAAAAAATTTCACTTCACAACTTTTCCCCTAATCGCCGCCGCCTCTACCATGCACCAACCCCACGCGACATTTGCCACGTACTCGCTAATTGCATGGTGTGCGACGGCCTTTATTCGCCGCCCGCTTTTATTTTTAATTACTTAATGCTCTTTGAACCCTTTTAATTATCGCAGCCCGATCATTCAATATTAATTTGGTAGCAATGATTTGAAAAATGGGGTGTGTTTGTTTTGATAGGCATCACATGTAATGTAAATAAATTTCCATTAATTACCAATGGCCAATTTCTTTATCCTTCTTCTTTGTCCAACACTATTCCCATTATTTGGGGTCATGTCTCCTCACTAGTTTGCGCCAGGTTAATCTATCCTGGGTTGTCACATCTAGTAATTGGGCTTTCTTGAGGTCTCTCCTTGTATTAGACCATCAAGTCGACGTCGGGCGGCCTCTGCTTCTTTTCTCTTCTGGTAGATTTAAGGCAACTTGTACCACTTGGTCTTCGAAGTACCTCATTCTATGTCCATCTAAGACGTCCTTCAACAAATATTACGGTAATTCGTGTGACTTTAAAGCTTCCGCGTACGTATTCATTACGGATTCTATCTAATCGAGTCACACATCCTGACCATCTCAACGTGGGCAATTTCTTCATTGACAATTTATAAATTAAATTTGTCAAAACGTTGCTTTGGTTTGGTAATTCTTATAGATTTCACTTTAGATGCACTTAAAATGTTCAATTCATAAAGAATGTGACTGCGAGTATATTATAAAAATATGGACGTCATGACTGCCTCGGTGGCGTAGTTGTATTACGGTATGACTGCAATGCTGGGGTCTCGAGTTCGGTTTCCGGGTCGGACAAGTGATATTGGGTTTTAAATTCACTATAAGCCTGGAGTAGGAAATTTGTGACCGATATGGCGATAGGCTTGCCCCTATGACATCATGGGAAGGAATACGCACGGCGAAAAATGGGTGCACTAGTTGCGCCTCTGCCTACCCCTTCGGGGATAAAGGGCGTGAGTGTATATGGACGTCATATTAAAATGCATATACTTTTTAAAATATAACGCTTGTGATTTTGTTTTCTATATCATCATTACCGTATTGATAACATAACAACGTTATCTTCGTGAAATTAGCGTGGAATTGTATTCTATATAATGATTCCTTACGTTTACGCGAATGTTAGACATTGAAGTTAAACTATTATAACGGATTTTATAGCGGTATTTTTATTTTATTTTTCTCCCGACGTGTAGGACCTACTCCTCAGTCCACCCCGTGACCACGAAGTTCTGTAAAGCCTTCTAAACGTCGCGTCGAGGGAAACTATAAATTAAAAACCGCAATAAAATCCGTTATAATAGTTTAATTTCAATTGTATTCTACATGCCAGTTTCAGTTGGCATAAACGCGATGGAGATCTGTTATGTGCTTGTTATGAACCGTCAAAATAACGCGTGGCATAGGGAATCAGGGCCCGGCACCATGATCACAATTTTAAATAATTAGAAAAAAAATACCGAAAACATTTCCATGTGTAAACTGGAAATGAAAATAGAAAAACTTGGGGTACACGGCAATATATTTTATTGGAACGTTCAATTATAAAGCGTTTGCACTGGCTCGGACGTAACAGGATCCACTGCATAATATAAATTACATGCAGTTATATACGGTATAAGTTACAAGAGGTAGCGGTATTTATCCGCTATTCGGTTGTGAATTGGTATGGTTGCGGTATTGTCATGCCGTGGCATCGTATATAGGATGTATTAGGAAGTCTTGGGTTCGATTCACTCGCTACTAAACATTGTGAGGTAGCTGTGTTAAATAACATTTTGTTCAGGTCTCTCTAACACGATTTTGCTAAGATCCAGAGGAGGTTTACATCAGGCAAGCGGTTATAAACATTAAACCATTTAATTATATAATCCTAAAAATAAATCTTTAGACCTGATTGTCAAACATCTTCATAAACTGTCAACTTATAATACTTATGAAGCGCCTGTTTTGTGACGTCTATAAACACATACAAATTAAATATTTCAATTGTAGGAACAAAATAGATTAATACTTCGACTTGGCTATTGATTTTGATAACAATTTATTTGATGGAGAAATCCATAATAATTGATAACCCACAAATTAAGCTAAGCCTAACAGACCTGAATCTAATGTTATGCAAAATTACACCTTATTCAGCAAACCATTACCTTCCAAGTCACAATAGTCAATCACGCCTCCGCCGCTCACTCGGACCACGTACAAATGCAGTCACAACGTTCGTTACATCCAGTTTTGGAGGGACGCCAGCCAACGACCCGAGAATGCGGGATGGCCCCAAATAACTACGATGATTTGTAAGCTTGGATGTCGAATGTTGAGTCTTAGAGGCTATCTTTGGATTATAGTGTAAGGTCTACGTTAAAGGACTGCCTCGCTGACATATTTTTATTACGGTATGACTGCAATGCTGAGGTCTTGGCTTCGATTTCCGGGTCGGGAAAAGTGATATTGGGTTTTAAATTCAGTATTAGCCAAGAGTCTGAAAATTGTGCCCAATATGTCGATAGGCACGCACCCATCACATCATGGGACGGAAAACTCACGGTGAAAAGTGGGTGCACTGGTTGCGCATCTGCCTACCCCTTCGGGGATGGGGGGCTTGCGTGTATGTCTACGTTAGAGAGTGCCTTCTCTTTTATGTTCAGGATCATTTTTTAACCCCCGTCGGAAAAAATGGTGCTATAAGTTTAAGTTATGAGTTATATATAACTCCTGTAAGGGTGACAACCCGCATTTTGAAAATGTGATGCTTGACAATATGTATGTCAAGTTTGGTAGTAATTTTATATCAATGAACTTATATCTTAAGATATGGCGCTAATATTTAGTACTAGCTCTTGCTCACGACTCCGCTTGCGTGAAAAAGTTTTTCCAGGATAAAACTCCCGCTTTATATTTTCCCGGGATAAAAAATAGCCTACATTAATCCAGGCCATGATCTACCCGTATGCCAAATTTCATTGAAATCCGTTCTGAACTTTCGGAAATATGCAATAACAAACAAAAACAGAAAAGAGTTACAAAAATCGCTGATTTGTTTCCCATTACTCTTCTTTAGTTACCCCCTTTCTTTTTTATCACAATTCTTTAAATGTACAGACATACCGGTTTTTTTTATGGCATCGAATGACGAGACGAGCATGCCGTTCGCCTGATGGTAAGTGATACGACCACCCATAAACAGTAGCAACACCATCCAGCACCTTGAGTTACAAAGTACTGTATGGCATTCCACTGCTCTTGTCACCCTGAGACAAGATGTTAAGTCTCATTATGTCCTGCAGTTACACTGGCTGTAGTTGCACACTGCTGCCTGGCGGTAGAAATTGACATTGCGGTGGTACCCACCCAGACGGACTCTTACATATGAAAGTCCTACCACCAGTGAAAGTTTTGGGTACTGCTTTATTATAATATGTATAGATATGGCAGCGCGATAGCTTAGTTGAGAAAGGAAGAAAGGTCCTGTAGGTCAAAATCCCTCTGACATGAATGTACGTGTGTATCAATTACCACTCGTTTTAACGATGAAGGAAAACATTGTGAGGAAACCTATAAAAATTCTTAAGATTCTTTAAAGGTATAAACTCTGTCAACCCGCAGTGGGCCAGCGTGGTGGACTATTCACTCTCTCGGTCGTAGAAACTTCGGCACAACGTTGGACATTATAAAATACATGGCTGGTATTAATATTACATTTCTTTATTCTTTTAATCTCGATTGCTCTGTGATGTAATAAAAATCACTTTCCGCCAATCAGACGGCCTATATCCGGCGCAAGACAAGACGTTCGTTAGACGATTTTACTGTGCCAAATTTCTTGGCTTGGTGAAATGCTTTTTACGAATTTTATTTTAATGCGGTCAGTAGGTTTAATTCTCGATAGTGAGTGGTTTAGCTGCTGAATGTCAACTCGGAGTCTTTAATCGTGCCTCATAAATGTCGCAATCGCTGTCCGGCACAGAGTTAGAGAAAGATGTTAGAGTGTAGAACCAAGTAGTTACTATCCTCAACTTGACCGAGGTGCCACTATTGACTCAAAGCTGTCAAAGTCAATATCGTGTTTTGTATGGTCAGTGTGATTACATACATACATACATAAACTCAAGCCTTTCTCCCATTGGGGTAGGCAGAGACTATGGAGCTCCAAGTGCTACGATCCAAGCATACCTCTTTCGCTTCTTCCACACTCATCAGTCTCTTCATACATGCTCGTCGGTTACGAGAACTCCTTATTTGACCCTTCCTCAAGAGGTCGTCAATTTGGTCCATAAAGGTACGTCTAGGACGTCCCCGTCAAACACTACCACTCACCTTCGTGACATAAATTTCTTTCGTTGCTCTCCTTTCATCCATCCTTTCAATGTGGCCAAACCACCGAAGCAGTGTGATTACTAGAGGTGAAATATATTCCCTAGTCTCTTCTTCTTCACCTTCCACCCCACTCGAATCTGGGGTCAACGCAACACGTATTTTGAAACGTACTGCAAAACGAATTCGTAAATTTTATAACTAACCTGAAAAATTCTAACCTTTTGATCACAAAAATGGGGTCGATACAAGTTTTCCACGCATTTTATAATAGAATTAAAAGCCTGTCAGGCGTCAAAAGCATTCTGAATAATATTCATTATGAAAAAATTGGCTCGAAAGGTACGAGCTGGTCGCGGTACATTTAGCATCTATGCGATGCATCAGAAATAAGAGTGGGGACTTGGCAGCGGTATATTTGTATTGTTTAAATTTTATACAGCGTCCAGGATTTGGCTCCAGGCTAGTATTGATTTTTTTGAACTGAGCATGTCCCGGTGACATTGGTAAGTTGTGGAATGAAAAAAATAATTGTGTATTCAATTGTGCGAATTTAGATTCAGATCATTGATAACACTAGCTTGTGGATTTTTTGTGGTCTTTAGTTATAAATAGAGTTTCGAAAAAGGTGTTTCATGATTTAGAATTTTGTATTCGCAGATAATACGTTTTGAAAATGGAGCCACTTATAATGAAGGAATAAAGTTACTTGCTTATAATTTACATACATACATACACACTATCACGCCTTTTATCCCCGAAGAGGTAGACAGAGGCGCAACTATTGCAACCACTTTTCGCCGTTCGTATTCCATTCCATAATGTGATTGGGGACGAGGCTATCGCCATATTGGGCACAAATTCCAAACTCCGAGCTGATACTGTATAGAAAAATGCAATATAACTTTGCCCGACCCGGGGATCGAATCCGAGGCCTCCGCATTACAGTCGAATCGTAAAACTACTACGCCCGAGACAGTCGAGTGATTATCGCGGACATGACAATATATTTTAACACGCATATGAATGTTTGGTAATATTCATCCAAAGGCAGTCATTCCATTGGTTAGCTAATTAAAAAGCACACTGTACACGAAATATGTATTTTTATATATACTTAACTCTTTTCCGAACTCAAAATTATTTAACGACCTCACTAGTCACTTTAATCCTAAAATATAACACTGAATCGTAAAAGTATAAATTAACTTAATAAATCTCTTAACTCATAAAAGTATAGACAAAAATATTTTTTATTGCGCTACGAAACCCATAAATAATGTCGTTTATAGAAAATGATGGGGTTTATGGTGTTTTTCAATTGTGAATTCTGTCTTAATTTTTATAGTTTTCTACAATATTAAATGGGAGTTTTCATGGCTTTTTTAAGTTGAATCTCCGGAATGCTTTTATGGACTTCTATAAATATTTTTAATTAGAGATTAGCTTAGTCTTGTATAGCCCGAAAATTATTAGACAATTATTAATTGTTACAAACAATTACACACACAATACCTTTCATCCTCGATGGTGTAAGCAGAGGCGCAACTAGTGCACCTACTTTTTCCAGTTATTCCGTCCCATAATGTGATAGGGAGCGAGCCTATCGCCATATCTGGCATAAAACACAATTATTAAGAAAAAAATTGTAAGGAATTAGAAATAATTATTGTTAATGTTTAACTCGTAGGGCAAGTACGTTAGCATTGTTAAGTGTAATAATACTTATTATTACTTGCTTAGAACTTTAACTTATATTTTGGTATAATTATGGTGCAATGGACAAGTGGTTTTATTAAACAAATAAGAGGCTTCACAGTCAAGCCACTCGCCTGATGGTAAACAATACGACCGCACTTAAACAGGCGTGTTACTGACCACCATTTCACCATTCAGTTTAAAATCATTCCCACCTTTGTACCATATCGCCAGTTATTTGAAAATATCCCACTACAAAACAAAAAGCTCCCCAGCGCTTTCTAGAGACCGGAAACAGCGAGATAAAAATCTACTATTGATGCACAAGTGGGCTGCATCACGAGACATGCTTCTTTGTATTATTGCCAACTTTTTAGATTACCCGTCCTCCATAGAATTGGGGGTATTGCGTACGTATTTCCATCCGAGCTCGTAAACCGGCATATGGGTATATGTTTTTATTGTTCTTTGAGAAAAAAGCTCGCACAATTGTTCCAGGAGATTGGGGAGGCTAAACGTCGAATGAATTACAACTTTATTACGTGAGAGATTGCGTTGTATTTCTAAATTGCGTTGTTAAATAAGCATTTCAATACGTACGGTTCTTTGTTTCTGGGAAAATTAAATCAAAATATGATATGGGGTAAATTAGTCTGTTTAAAAGAGTTTATATTTGACTGGCTTTAGCTCGTGACTTCGCACGCGTTAAAGAGTTTTTCCGGTATAAATAGCCTATGTCATTTTCAAACTATATCCATCCCAAATTGTATCGAAATTCGTTTGGTATGAGTTAAAGCGTTCAGACAGACAGACGCGGCGGGGGAATTTGTTATATAATATATGAGGATAAGAAGCCCTGTTTCAACAGACCGCCTACACACTCACGCCTTTTATCCCCGAAGGAGTAGGCAGAGGCGCTACTAGTGCACCCACTTTTCGCCAAGCGTATTCCGTCCCATGCTGTGATTGGGGGCGAGCCTGTCGCCATATTGGGCGCAAATTCCAAAGTTCGAGCTGATACTGAATAGAAAAATTCAATATCACTTTGCCCGACCCGGGAATTGAACCCGAGACCTCAGCATTGCTGTCGTACCATAATACAACTACGCCACCAAGGCAATGAGAACTAGCGGCCCCGACAGACGTCGTCCTGCCGTAAAAAGGAAATAAAATCCTAGAACCCGAGTACAGCGCTACCTACCGGATAAAATTGTAATCTAAACCATTCTGGAATCCACCTGAAGACGCACAAAAAATTACACTAAAATCGGTCCACCCGTTTGCGGCCCCGACAGACGTTGTCCTGCCCTAAAAAGGAAATAAAACCCTAGAACCCGAGTACATCTAAACCATTCTCGAATCCACCTGAAGACACAAAAAAAATTTCATTAAAATCGGTCCAGCCGTTTTTCCGCAATTTTCTTAATTTTTTCTTTCATAAGAACCTTTTCCTGACAATAATAAACACATCAAAAAGAGAAATAACGAAATCAGTCCAGCCGTTCACGCGTGATGCCGTGACCAAGGAAAATAGGGATTCATTTCTATATATATAGATAAGGAACCCTGTTTCAACAGACCGTTCCATTCCCGACTAGGCTATCCACTTTTTTGCATTGCATTGCAAGTATAAGGATATATGCAAAAAAATCCTTCCCGTGTAGTATTTTGGTGGTAAGTTATTTATAATTCGACGGCTCCGTAGAACAAAGTCGTATATGGAAAATGTTAGCTTTTCAGTAGAGCGCTTTGAAAGTCGTTAGTTTGTATTCATGTGCGAATTAGTGCTATTTTCACACATTAAGTTCAAAGTTGTTACTGAACGCTATAGAATATAATGTTTTGTTCACTATAACTTGTGATTTTCACAATTAACTTAGACTTTCAAAGCGCTCTACTGAAAAGATTCATTTTGCATATACCACTTTGTTCTACGGAGTCGTCGATATACGCACTGATAGCAGTAAGATATGATACCGGCTATGCTGGCCCGCGCTGATATATAAAATCGCAGTAAGGTATAAAGTCCGCTTTAATGAGCCGCGCTTATATATAAAAACGAATCCTAAACCACCACCAAACATCTCTATAAATGCTTAGAGTATACAGTAATAATAAAAACAACCGCTTTGAAAGTGCAATCAAGCTATACAATAGGGGTCTCTACAAATAAAGTCCGGTGGGCAAATAAGCCGGGCAAATGAAGCCACAGTGGTAAGGAGCAGGCTTTCAACTTCTGCGACATTGAAAATGCATTATTTTTGTAGAGTAGTGTGGATATTACTAGCGAAGCTAGCTTAATTTGTTTATAAATGTGTTTTTTATTTTATTTTAATGTTATTATATAAGTAGGATTCATATTATTTATTAAAAACATGCATCCCTTAAAACATGAAGAAGGCTAATTAAACAAAAAATACAAAGAAAAACTAAGATCGAATCGTAGATTGATAAAGTATGAAATGAATTTAATTAATTTTTATATATGAAAGCTTACCCTACTCCATATACAAATAGAGTTTTATTAAACTTTAACTTTAGAGCTTTTTATAAAAGCGTTGTACAAAGAACGCGAGTATATACAAAGGAGAGAAGGAATTAATAAATGTGTTATACGCTCGGAAAATGTACTGGAAACGTTTGCAACATAAAAATTATTTGTAATGCCTTTGTGTCCCGTACTAATTATTTTTAAATTATTCAATAAATGTTTTCATGCGATTTTGTTGTTTGTTTAGAAGGGTAAGCATCTTATTAAAGTTACCATGACATAAAAGTCTATATTACACTTGAATTCAATTAAGAAACTTTAATATTTATTCAAATATAATATGGTAGTTTCCTATATATGAATTTGTACATTATTTTGGAAATAACAGAAAATAATACTAAAACGAAAAAATTCTGTGCACTCAGCATCAAAATCGGCTGACAAATAAAGCAGTTATTCATTTTTTAAATATTGTGAGCAAAAGTATGGGCGTGGCGGGGATAACGCGCTATCTCTTTCGCACGCACACAGCGTTATGGCCGACGCCGCTAGTTGACGTCACAGTCTGATATCACTGTTGACAGCTACCACTGCCACCAAATTTACAACTTTGCGCCAATTTTGAAAACTCTATTTCCGTCAGATTATATATAGCATACATTTTTCGTAATTGTGTTAAAAAAGAAACATACCGTCGAATTGAAAACATCCTCCTTTTTTGAAGTCGGTTAAAAAGTAGTTTACTACCCTATTGATTCCGTGCCTTGGTTGCATCTCTACCTACATCCATCTTTTGAGGATAAGCCATGATGTGTGTTTATTCTGGTTTTAATATTAATTCAGGCAGGTATCTCCGAAAAAACAAAATTCGGAATATGAAAATAACCACGTGAAGAAAAAAAAAAGGTCCATTAAAAAATCCTTTTCACAAAGGCTTTGTGAGGTGTTTTAAACTGAAACACTCCCACCTTTGACGTCTGTCAATATCGTTTTAAACGCGAACAATGAGGTATGCGAAAATATTCCGATATGTTTATTTTGTGTACATTTTTAGTCGTGCTTTAGTGTTTATCCAACTGTGGGAACGAAAGAGAGTGTTGCCGTATTATTTAGTAGGTCGGAATCATCATGGGACGGATTACGCACGGCGAAAAGTAAGTGCACTAGTTGTGCCTCTTTCTACCCCTTTGGGGATAAAGGGCGTGAGTGTGAGTGTGTTTTTGTGTATATATATTTGGAGTCGGTGCCTAATTTATGTTATTAACACTCGTAACACACACTACAAATTTTATCAACCCAAAATCTTCTTTTCCCTGTATCTTCTCTTTTTTTTATTCCTATTCTGCAAGTAACATAATCAGCAGCACGTTCCAATGTATAATTTTTATACAGGACTACCTATACACATTTGGACACTCGAAAAATTACAAAAGGAATGACGATGATGTGTTAAGTATAGGCAGTCTAACGCATACTCCTGCATCCGCGCGCAGTCTCGCGGGTACTCGCGCATTCTCGGGTAGAGATTCGCCTAACCTGTCACGCGTTTCAAAAACTTCGCCGGTATGATCTGTGCTGCGCTCGGCTATATGTTCGTCGTCCCTTATTTCTATATTATGATTTTTATACATGTTAATGGCCATGTAGTGCCTGTATGACTGCCTCGGTGGCGTAGTGGTATTGCGTACGCATTACGAGTACGATTTGCGCGCTGAGGTCCTGGGTTCGAATCCCGGGTCGAGCCAAAAAAATTGTGACTGGATTTTTCCATCTTAAAAAATTTACTCAGCCGCAGCTCGGAGTCAGGAAGTTGGCGGTGTGATACCCCCGTGCCTCGGAAAGCACGTAAAGCCGTTGGTCCTGCGCTTGATCTCTCTCCGGTCATGTCGGATTGCCGTCTCACCGGACTATGAGAGTGAAGGAATAGCGAGTGCACCTGTGTATTGCGCACACACTTGTGCACTATAATATCTCCTGCGTACCTGGCTGATCTCCGTTGAGATTGGCCGCCGTGGCCGAAACTGGCTAGGAGGATATCATTTCAGTGCCTATATAATGTTTTTATATTTTTATGGAAACATTAAAAAAGAAACGGTCGAAAGTAGGATTTGAACCCACGACCTTCAGCGTAGCGTGCCGGTGCCAATTGAACTATTTCGACCCTACCTTCGGTTGTCCAATTTCAAGTTCCCTATTTGATCTCCTCCTCTGATTTGGTCCCTTATTTCGTTTCATATGAGGTTATGGCATATAATCTTACTAATATTATAAAGGCGAAAGTTTGTAAGTATGTATAGATGTCTGGATTTCTGGATGTATGGATGTTTGTTACTCTTTCACGCAAAAATTACTGAACGGATTTCAATGAAATTTGTCACACGGGTAAATTATATCCTGGACATAGGCTACTTTTTATCCCGGGAAAATATAAACCGAGACTTTTATCCCGGAATAACTTTTTAATGCGGACGGAGCCGCGGGCAAAAGCTAGTTTTTAACTAATCATTGAATAAAGATCCAAAAGCATTATCATAAAATACGAATAACAGAAAATTAGTACTTTAACCTTCAATTTACCCATAAATAAGAACTTGCGAAGAAGTACACCGCCACGTTTTAATTAGGCCGTTGTCTTATCTACTTTCGACAGGCCTTAGGATGGGTAAGGAAGTTGGAAAAGTCAATAATTACCTTCTCTCACGGTCAGAAGTGGCTTTTACCACTTCGCGGGGGAATTGAGGGTTTCGTGGTAAAGGTTAGCGGTTGGTATATAAATAAATCATAGTTTGTAAAGCAAAGTGTTTGTGGTGTGATAATCTATACATGTAAATAAAATTGGAGTGTCTGTTTGTAATACTGAAATAACCGTTTTTAACTACATTTATATGAATATATATGCGGTACATACACCTAAATAACATTTTTTTTAAAAGTTCTTTTTTATTCTGTACTTTCATCCCGGTTGTGTTCTAATTTTAAATATACGTCAAAAAGGGAGCGTAACGTTAAAATTTAAGATAAGCTTTGATGAACGTTAGAAGGCTTTTAAAATTTAAAGAGACCATGCATATTCAAAAACATAATAGCATTTAATATTTTACATATCCAAAATCGCCCCGCTACATCGCCCGCTACCGCTCATCGCCATATTAGACTAGCACCACTTTTAATTGCATTAGCAACGGAGCACATTTTTATCGACTGAGTAAATCCTTTTTACACCATCTCACGTATTTCTATACATTTGTTTTAAAGTTAGTCTGTTTACCTTACTTCATCCAGACTAGTTGTATGATCTTTTTGAAGCAGGAATTGCTATATCTTCTAGTCTTTGTTTAGTTAACCGATGATCTAACCACTTCCTCTTTCTAAGACTTTTATTCCTTCTCTTATTAAATTCATCCATTGTTTTGAAAGTCTGGGTATATATGGGGAGACAAAATATATTAGAAAGCACACCAAAATGGGAATAAGGACTCAAATAACTCCTATTTATACTAAAAAAATATTATTTAAAAACAAAAAACCCAACTGCGTCAATATCAGCCATGTTTATTAAATTTATGGTAGAACTGAAAAGACAGAAACAAGATTTTAATTTGAATATTTTATTTTGGTTTTGAATAGTCTTAATTGACAGTGTTCACAAACACAGTCGGAGGCATAACACGCTCACTCATAATTTGATTGGTGATATAAGTATACATACACACTCACGCCTGTTATCCCCGAAGGGGTAGGCAGAGGCGCAACTAGAGCACCCACTTTTCGCCGTTATTTCGTCCCATGATGTGATAGGTGGCGAGCCTATCGCCATATCGGGCACAAACTTCAGACTCCGAGCTGATACTGAATAGAAAAACTCAATATCACTTTGCCCGACAGGGGAATCGAACCCGAGACCTCAGCATTGTAGTCGTTCCATAATACAACTACGCCACCGAGGCAGTCAAAATCTCTGAATGAACAGATGCCTCCGTCACTCACCTCAGTGTCACTCTCACGACTTAGACGAATCTATTGACACCACTCACATAAAAATACAAGCCGTTTAGGCTCTGGGCCGTGGCAAAGAAATATACATACATACACTCGAAAAACATAACCCTCCTTCTTTCGCAGTCGGGTAAAAACAACACATAACATGCTTTTATCACTGAGGTGCACCAAGCACACCCGCTTCTTTTGTGCGTTCCGTAACATGACGTGATAGGAGGCGAGACTGACACCTCAGCAGGCAAAAAATCCATACTCTGGCCTGATACAGAGCAAAACACTGTCTGGGAGCTGGGAGTCGAACCCGGGGCCTTAGTTTGGTCGTTACATGAAGTACAACTACGCCAACGACGCGGGTTTCACTACAACCAACGAGTACTACAATTACTATACCAGTCCTGTAGTATATACTGCCCACTGTTGAGCACGGGCCTCCTCTACTGAGAGGGGTTAGGCCTTAGTCCACCACGCTGGCCTAGTGTGGGTTGGTAGACTTCACATACCTACCTTCGAAATTCTTATAGATGACTTCTCAGGTATACAGATTTTTCACGATGTCTTTCCTAGAGCAATAATTCGCAAAGAATACACACATGACTTTTTAGAAAAGTCAAAGGTGCGTGCCCTTAGGTTTTGAACCTCTGGTCTCGGCAGACCGTTCCATTCCCAACTACGCTATCGCCGCTATAAGATAGAAACTCGCCAATTCCAATTCCGAGTAAGCCCGGCTGAAGTTTATCCAGAGGGCACAATTGGCTCTCTTTTTTCAAGAGGCAAAACTTTCCGGACCAACCGTTCGCTTGGAATAACTAATTTAACGGTTATTCAGAGATCCTAACAAGAACGTTTAACACGCTAATGATGTTTTGCTAATTAGCCGGTTTGGTTCCGTTTTAGAATTTGATTTACAGAGGTAAGGCGACGCAGCGTCATCTTAACTTTAATAGCCTATTACAAAAGTTTAAGCAGCTAATAGATAGTATTCATTTTATCAGCATTTATTTTCGAGTCACTGCCTCGGTGGCGTAGTTGTATTACGGTACGCCTGCAATGCTGAGCTCTTGGGTTTGATCCCCGGGCAAAGTGATATTAGGTTTTTCTATTCAGTATCAACCTGAAGTCTGGAATTTGTGCCCGATATGCTGATCTAGGCTCGCCCCTATCACATCATGGGACGGAATACGCACGGCAAAAAGTGGATGCACTAGTTACGCCTCTGCTGACCCCTTCGGGGATAAGAGGCGTGAGCGTATATGTGTATATTATTTGGGAATATAGATTAGAGTGTAACTTTTACATTTACTCAGCTTATACATTTATATGACGAGTATCAATGGACGAGTAGCATTTATTCAGAAGATGTGAAAATTTTTTTTAACATTAATATTGCGCAGTGACTTTAAATACTAGCTTAGTGGATAGCCTAGTTGGGAAAAGAACGGTCTGCCGAGGCAATGAGAGGTTCAATGCCCAAGGCACACACCTCTGACTTTTCGAAGTTACGGGTGTATTGTTTATCAATTATCGCTTTAACGGTGAAGGAAAACATCGTGAGGAAACTTACATACCTAAGAATCCTCCATAAGAATTTCGAGGGTGTGTGACGTATGCCAACCTGCACTAGGCCAGCGTGGTGGACGAAGGCCTAACCCCTCTCAGTAGTAGAGGAGACCCGTGCTCAGCAGTGGGCAGTATATAATAAAGGGCTGATTGTATCGCATTGATAATAGCGTGGTCACAAATGCCCATAAACAGTGGCAACACCATCCCGAATTAAAGAGCATGGTAATGCACTGGGTTGTTCATTATGAAATACGTGATAATCCTCAGTAATAAACTATAGTAACCTTCAATATTTATATTGGGAATAATCGCATTGTCTTCAATATTCTTCAAACTATAGTGCTTGTACATAACATCACGATTTTCTCCCTTTTAAGAGTAGTCAGAAGAGCTACAACACTTCATCTATTAGGTCATTTAATAAACTAAAAGGGAGCCTGTTGCAGTAACCATGAACAAATCCAAACTCCGGGCTGATGAACAGCAGAAAAACACTTTACGACCCTGGGTTTGAACCCGAGGCTTCGAACCATGCTTATCTCGCCTAGAAAATCATTAATCAATCATGCTTGAATAGATACAGACAAAACGCTTCCTACTTTTTCGTATACTTCGATCGATAACATGACGCAGTTAGTAAGATGATATCGGTGTTGTTTAGCCTTGGTTGCCATGGCAACCGGAGAAATAGAGGAAAACACGACGCTATTGTGATATCGATATGATTCTGTGGACTGTAGCCAGGATAATTAATACACGAAGGAAAACATAGGGAGATTATTTACAGAGAATTCAGTGTTATATTTGTATGGTAGATAATATTAGTCCTGAATTATGTAATACGTTCCCACTGCTGGGCCCAACCATTTTTTTCTTTGCTGCTTTTAAAGTCACATCTCATACGGATCAAAAAACCTTTTTTTTATGGCGTTGAATGACGTGACGAGCATGCCGTTCACCTGATGGTAGGCGATACGACCGCGCATAAACAGTAGTAACACCATACAGCACCTCGAGCTACAACGTACTATGTGGCATTCCACTGCGCTCGCCATCCTGAGACATAAGATGTTGTCTCATTATGTCCAGTAGTTACACTGGCTACAATGTCCTTCAAACCGAAACACAACAGTGCATGCACACTGCTCTTGGCGGTAGAAATAGACATTGCGGTAGTACCCACCCAGACGGTACTCCAGTGAAACTTTTAATAATCTTCGTTATTACTAAAAAAAAGTAATGACAATTAGGGAACTATCATATTATGATTGTTTTAAAACTATAAGTACAAAAAAGAAGTCCTTTTGCGAATACTGAATTAAAATTGGTTAAGAAATAAGGCCAGTCATTCATATTTAAAATAATGCAATGTGCAGCAGGAGGCGCGTAGTGGGGTTATCGCTTCATCTCTTTCTTTCGCATGCGTTGTAATCCGATGACGTCACATGTTGGTATTGCGCTTCTTTTCAAAGGCTGGTCGATTTTTACCGGATTTTATTCTGTGATAGAATTTATTAGACATAAAAAATTATAAAAGTAAAGGACAAAAATAAATTTGGGACCATATTATAATGTTCATAGTATAGGTTACGGTCTTTTTCTATAAGATCTGATATAAGAATGTAATAATGTATACGCCGTGACGCATTATGATAAAATTAACCTTTCAAACTTGCAAACTATTACCGTTATTTACAAACCTTAACCGTATTAAACTTAAGTAATTTTCATTAAAGCTAAATTAGTTTCTACTGAAACACAATTATGAAGTTTCTGAAAAAAGATGATGTAATTTTAGTTCTAAGGCTGAAACTCAGTTTCATGAGATGATGTAACTATATAATATATAATAATTCTCCTAGCCAGTTTCGGCCACGGCGGCCAATCTCAACGGAGATCAGCCAGGTACGCAGGAGATATTATAGTGCACAAGTGTGTGCGCAATACACAGGTGCACTCGCTATTCCTTCACTCTCATAGTCCGGTGAGACGGCAATCCGACATGACCGGAGAGAGATCAGGCGCAGGACCAACGGCTTTACGTGCTTTCCGAGGCACGGGGGTATCACACCGCCAACTTCCTGACTCCGAGCTGCGACTGAGTAAATTTTAAGATGAAAAAACCCAGTCACAATATTTTTGGCTCGACCCGGGATTCGAACCCAGGACCACAGCGCGCAAATCGTACTCGTAATGCGTACGGAATACAACTACGCCACCGAGGCAGTCCTGATGATGTAACTAAGATTCAAATGAAATTAAAAAATATAGACATACTCATGAAAAATATATTTACATACATTTAAAAATAGACTACTGTTTAAATAAATGCAATTCTACAAATGGTACAAAAGAGAAGTAAGGAAAGTATAATAGAGGTACCATAAATTAAAAATGCTTTCTGTAACAGCTACACTGTCCTCTGTACCATTTTATTTCATTTTGATTACTTTTATTGAAAGGACTGTCAGGCGGCAAAAGAATCTAAACATTGACTTTGAGGAATCCTATTTATTTGTAAATTCAATTCAAATACATGAATAAGAAACATGTTAGCTATCTATAATATGAACAACTTCTACCATACCAGTCCTGTGACTGCCCAATGCTGACCACAGGCCTCTGCTACTCAGAAGGTATTAGGCTTCAATCCACACACTGGCCTAATACGCGTTGGTAGACTTCACATACCTTCGAAATTCTTTTTAGGGAATTCTCAAGTATGTGGTTTCCTCACGATGTTTGCCTTCACAGTTTAAGCGAACGATAAAGAAAAACAAAACACAAACTTCGAAAAATCAAAGGTATGCCTTAAGTTTTGATCGATAGCCTAGTTTTGAATAGAATGGTCTGCCGAGACAAACAATTTCAGTGATGATAATAGATACTAAAAATTGCAAGAAGAATTGCAATGAGATTCAAAATAAATATTTATATTCAAGTAAACTTCAATATTTTATACAATAGGTATTATAGTTTCTTTTTCTTTTTAGTTACTTTTTTAACTTAATAAGTTTTTTGATTTCATAAAATAACTAAGCATTGGAATTCCTTTTATCCATGTACTCAAGGTTGACTGGTACAGAATGCCTGAAATAAAATGAAAAGAAATTTATTTATCACATAGACAACTCAAGAGCACGATGACGAGTTAATACAAAAAATATAAATCAAATCAACTAATATACTATCGTTAACATGAATTTAGGTCACCGTCATTATATATGTCGGAGACAGAGTGGGGGCCGATATAGGTATACGTGGGCACACATAGTAAAAGTCACAAATGAATTATCTTCAACTCACTATTTATTGTTCGTTCGTCAATTATTACGTAATCGAATGTTCACAGAGTACAATACCACGTCAGGAATAGTTATTAACTTTGGTTATTATAACACACTGCATATTGAGACAATTACTTAACCAAACTTCTTAATTATAATCAACTCACCTAGTAACAACTCGAAATAACATAGTAACCGCTTTACTAAGCACTGACCGATATGAAAACCACCATAGTTACCACATAGTATTGAACTGCACCGAACTAGTTGCAACACAACCGAACTTAATGACGACAGACTAAGACTGTTTCTTTAAATGATTCGGCACCCCTTTTATACACCCAAATGTCGCTCCGAGAATTCAACACGATTTTTATTTAGTCTTACCCGACGTAATATATTCAGACACCCTCAACGTGATTAATAAAGATGATAATTCCTTTTTATACTTCCTTCCTATCCCGACATATATAACACTATACTGTTAAAAAAAATACAGGCAGATATAAATAGAAACAAGTGACATCCCAAAATGACCTCTAATTACGGCACAAAAAAGGGGGCGTAATGAAAAAGTCCAATAGCAAGTTTGAGAACCACAGGCCGCAACAAAGGAACCGAGCACCTTTGTGTCAGGCTAGGGGAGCGTGGCGTTTGTCGTTAGACAGCAATATCCTGTTACTAGTGGGGGGCAGGGGATGAGCGGAGGCGATTATGAAAAGAATTGGGAACGATGCACCAATCTAACACAGTTTATAGAAGTTGATTTTATGTAAGGCATAATTTTATTTGCATTTATAAAAATCGTTATCTCTTCGTGAAACTAGCTAAAATCCAAAGTAAACTGTACGACATTCATAAATAAATAGGTATATAATTTTGAATTATTGTCAAACGATGCACCAACCTTGTAAACTTTCTAGAAGAAAGCAATGCATTGTTGTTAAAATGTTCATATGAAAAGTTACCGATCATTTTATATTATATTTGTGTTTATTAAATTGTTATCTCATTAACAAACCAGCGAAAATCAAAAGTAAACTATATGATATGAATAAATAAATAGGTATAATATTTTCAATTATTGACATTGTATTCGATGTAACAGATAACTGAATGAAAGACTTATACACGATATTTTTATACTTATTTGATACTTATAGCAAGTATAATTTTCATAGTAATGTGTCTTGTTCGTAATATTGACAGCATTTTAATTTTCAATTACCCATCTTAGATTTTCAAGATACAGGCACATCTAGTTTGAGAGTCAAAGACATATAGTGCACCTTGCCTAATTAAATTAAATAATAAAAGTAAATCTACGCGGAATTATTATATATTTTTCTGCCTACCAAGTAAATATTTTTTTAATGCATAAATGACGAGACGAGCATGCCGTTCACCTGATGGTAAGCTTTACGACCACCCATAAACAGAAGCAACACCATCCAGCACCTTGAGTTACAAAGTACTATTTGGCATTTCACTGTGCTCGTCACCCTGAGACCATAACATATTCCGTCTCATTATGTCCAGTAGTTACACTGGCTACAAAGTCCTTCAAACCGAAACACAACAGTGCATGCACACTGCTGCTTGGCGGTAGAAATAAATCGCTGTTAAAACCGCTCCCGCCTCCGCCCATGCCTTACCGCCACAGCAAACTCATTTTGTCAGTAGGTAAATTCGTTGCGGCCGGTCTTGCCGTTGCAAGATTTCAGTGCCATTTAATTGTTACGTCACCCATACTATCGAGCACAGATGAAAACATGTTTGTCGATTTTCATTTAGATTTTCTAAAGTAGGCTTTAATTATGTACTGGAGGTAGGTCTCTCATATGTGAGAGTCCGTCGGGATGGGTACCACCGCAATGTCTATTTCTACCGCATAGCAGCAGTGTGCATGCATTGTTGTTTCGGTTGGAAGGACATTGTAGCCAGTGTAACTGCTGGACATAATGAACCTTGACATCATATGTCTCAGGATGACGAGCGCAGTGGAATGTCACACAGTACTTTGTAACTCAAGGTGCTGGATGGTGTTGCTACTGTTTATAGGTGGTCGTATCGCTTACCACCAGGCGAACGGCATGCTCGTCTCATCATTCAAGGCAATAAAAAAAACTAAGGTTTAATATTAATTTTGCGAAGTCTTACATGATACAGAGAATATAGACTTAGACTTAAAATATAGACCTAATAATTAGTATTTATTCAATGTATGCTTTAATTTTTTCTATGTTTTTCAAATGGTTTTGACTGTTTTTTTTTTTTGTTTTTAATTTTTTTTTATCTTACTTTTATTAAATTGTACATTACCTAATAATATTTACCCCACATTGTCGCTTTAGAAATTTTCTGTAATGACTGTGTGTAAGAAAATAAATAAATAAAATTAAAATAAACATTTAATATAATTTTTTAGAGCTCTGTGAATCTACTATTCCTTTATTTCTGATGTAATTTACAATCGTCTGTCAAATATGAGTAAAAATTAAAAAAAAAATGTGATTTCTATACTAATATTATAAAGAGGAAACAATTTGATTGCTTATTTATATGTAATGGATAAACTCAAAAACTGCTTGACCGATTTTGAAAATTCTTTCACTAATAGGAAGCTACATTACTCCTGAGTGCTATAGGCTACTTTTTATCCCGGGAAAATATTTTTATCCCGGAAAAACTTTTTCATGCCGGCGAAGCCGCGAGCAGTGGTCTAGTTCTCTATAATGTAAATTATTTCATTGTTTATAAGATTTTATAAGATTTTAATTTGAAGGAAAAATGTGCTTTAAACACAAAGCTTAGAAAGAAATGTCTGTTTCAAAAACAATAGTTTACTCAGACGAAGCTGCGAGCATTGTATGTCAAGAATCTAAGGTCAAAATTCACGTTTAACAATGCATACAGTATTCTAGGAAAATTTGGAGCACAAATACCATAATTCAACATATCAGGAATAACTACATCAAACTATGTTACTAGCGTAGCGAGTTTGTTGTTAATAGGATTACGTGAAGTGTTTGAGTCCCATCTTGGGAACGTATGCTTGTCTTTGTTAAATAACACACATTCACGCTATTTACCCCCGAATGGGTAGGCAAAGACGTTGATGTAGGTACCTATCTATTTTTCCCCATGTGTATTTATATTTGGATAGTGCATTTGTTTAGATTTAGAGTTACCAAAAGGAGATACATTAATCATTATAAATAATAATTATATCAAACTATAAAAACAAAGTTCAATGTTCCCCCGTAAACAGGCAACTACAGCATACAATGAGTGGCTTACATAACTCATAATTACTTTAAATAAATTTAGTTTATTGCATTGTATGACGAGACCAGTACGCCGTTCGCCTGATGGTAAGCGATACGACCACCTATAAACAGTAGCAACAACATCCAGCACCTTGGGTTACAAAGTACTGTGTGGCATTCCACTGCGCTCGTCATCCTGACATAAGATGTTAAGTCTCATTATGTCCTGTAGTTACACTGGCTACAATCTTTCAAACGGAAACACAACAGTGCATGCACACTGCTGCTTGGCGGGAGAAATAGCCATTGCGGTGGTACCCATCCAGATGGACTTACTTATTGTTTAGTACTCCTAAAAACTAGAGTTTTGCAATAAATCGTATAATTTTAAAGTTCACCGAATCTGAGACTTATGTAATTTTATTATGCTATAAAAAATAATGTTTTTAAAAGAGTTAGTTGTAAATGGATCTGAAAAGAAAGAATTTAATGGATCCAAGATCCATGACTGCCTCGGTGGCGTAGTTGTATTACAGTACGACTGCAAAGCTGAGGTCTCGGTTTCGATCCCCGGGTCGGGCAAAGTGATATTGAGCTTTTCTATTCAGTATCAGCTCGGAGTTTGGAATTTGTGCCCGATGTGGCGATAGGCTCACCCCCTATCACATCATGGGACGGAATAATGGCGAAAAGTGGGTGCACTAGTTGCGCCTCTGCCTACCCCTTCGGGGATAACAGGCGTGAGTGTATAATACCAAGATCCATATTCTTGGCCCTTTAATATCCATGAAGTTTGACCCTGGTTACATTTTGAGCCCCAACACAACTACGCCACCAAAGCAGTCTTACATCTATCCAAAATATCACAATTGAGAAGAAATCGCACTCACATTAAAGCATTTGCATCTAATTATACATTAATAAAGTCCAAAATTTTAATCATCATTTTCAATTCGCATTCAATTGAATAATTTCAACCGATAAATCATTTTTTCATACCATTAATTACTTTTAATAATCTGACGTTTTTTCCCTCAGCTTATATTCAATTTACGACTGACGGTGTTTAATATCGTAACTCTCCAGCCGCGTAATTGTGCCAGCAATAAATTTCGAATCAACCTTAAATAACTTGACTAAACTCTATTAAAAGGGTCTCTTTTAAATTTTCGGTCGTTTCGAATCTCACTGCCATAAACTGAGCTCAGTCCCCTCATTACCCAGTTTTAGTTCTTCATATACATTCATCTGCTTTGCCCGAAAGGTAAGAAGGAGCCCCAGCTAGCACACCCACTTATTTCCATATTTATACAGGGTCATTTTAACATTGCATTACTAAATAAAACCACATACTTATCTCCTTGAAAATAACACTTTCCATAAACTTATTTAAACCATAAATGTAAAATAAAAAGTGTGAGTTTCGAATAAAATAAATATTAATAAAAATATACTTTAAGTTTACACGTCCTAACGCCACTACTACTACTCTAATAGGATTCGTTGCAGCGGCAATATTACACTTTTAGTCAGAGAAACACTCACCCACACGCCATATTCGCACTAAACTACAAAATGATAAAAAGATCAGGACAGTAAAATTGTGATTTTTGGTGTAAATATTCGTTTTTCATGTACGTATAATTTTTGGCATAATGTCAGCAGAGGGAAGACGCGTTTGTAGTTACATTTATATACGCATTGTCAAAATAACCATGTATATATATCTCATGATGTTAGAGGATAAACCAAAAGTAAACCAAAGCCTCGCCATCCGGGAAAATTCAGATTCCGGGCTTAGATTTGATTGATCCGGGATTGAGTAACAAATATCACTATTTTTATGGCATTGAATGACGAGACGATCATGCCGTTCGCCTGATGGTAAGCGATACGACCGCCCATAAACAGTAGTAACACCATACAGCACCTTGAGTTATAAAGCACTGTGTGGCATTCCACTGCGTTCGTCATCCTGAGACATAGGAGGTTAAGTCTCACTGTGTGCAGTTACACTGGCTACATTGTCCTTTAAACCGAAAAAACTCACATGCATGCACACTGCTGCTTGGCGGTAGAAATAGACATTGCTGTGGAACCCACCCAGACGGACTCCTACATATAAGACCTACCACTAGTAATCACTACCTGACCGTGGTAAAATACAACCACCTTGACATAATACAACTACACTACCAAGATTAAAGACCTTTCTCTTCAATCACTAATGTACATTATACACGATAGGCTCGCCCCCTATTAGTATAGACATCATGGGACGGAATAACGGCGAAGAGTGGGTGCACTAGGTGCGCCTCTGCCTACCCCTTCGGGGATAACAGGCGTGAGTGTATGTGTATAATGTAAATTTTTGTTCACAGCACCACCTAACCAAGTGGAGATCACGAATCATCCGCCGAACTCGAAGCTAGAAGTTAAGGAGGGAGAAGACGTTTCCTTAGAATGTCTGGTGAAGAATGCGAAACCTCCTGCGAGGATCGTGTGGTTCAGGGGAAACGCTGAGCTGAAGGGAGATAAAGGTATGTATGAACAATATCAAAATTTTAAATCGCCTATATACGCGTTAAGTTAAACTGAAAAATTTTTTTTCTTCGTTTGAAGTGAAGCAAATCTTTGTTATTTTATTTTTGTGACGAGAAAAAAAAGATTAGTAAGAACACAAAAGTATGTAGACATTTTGGAATTCTAAATTTGTTCTGAGTTTATTTTTAGGATGTAATCTCTGGTACTACTGAACCGATTTCGATGAAAATTTTGACCCTGGGAAGGACATAGGCTATCCGGGGAAGACATAAAGTGGGATATCTATCCCGGAAAACCTTTTCCACGCGAACGGAGCCACCTAATAGTTACTTCAAATAACTTGCAAAATTAATCAGTACTAAATTGACAGTCGCTTCAACGAGTATTTACCAATTTAAGTATTCAATTTGATATTTTGAACGAAATATTTAGAATTCGTTGATATTTTATGTCGTGTATGCAATGCAGTCTGCGCGGCGCCTTAAATCTTAAAACGAAAATAACGGTCTATTATTTTTATTATTTCACAGCATGTTTGGGAACTTTATGCGTATGTTGTTTACTACAAATTTATTATACGACTAGGTGTTTGTCGCGGCTCCGCTGGCGTGTCAGATTTTCCCCAATATATTGCCTTATTGCTTACTTAAGAAATAGCTTGTATGCTTCAGGCATCAGTGCCGGATTAAGACAACTTGATGCCCTAAGCAATTTACGTCTATGGGCCCCCCTACCATAAGTAAACTAACATCAGTCTTTAATCGTGCGGATTTTCAAACAGCTTTACTTTTATGTGCTAGCTTTTTTTGTGCTGTTTCTGGTGCCCCCCAGGACGTGATGCCCTAAGCAATTGCTTAATTTGCTTATGGGCTAATCCGGCACTGTCAGGCATAGACAGAGATGTAGCACGTTTTGCCAGATATGTAATGTTTAGAAAGAAAGAAAGAAATTTACTTGCAACAAACACAAAATACACACGTATAAAAAAAAAAAAATCAAACAAAAAGCACTAAAACTATATTTGTTACAAAAAGGCTCCAACTCAGCAATATGCTGGCAATACAGCCGTGCTAGTCTGTTTCGCCTAACAGAAAAAATGTTTCCATTTTACGGATACAATTCTAGACCTAGTCTGTCTTAAAATGACGAACGTGTTGTAATGTTACTGATATTATTACAGGCGAAAATTTGTGAAAATGTTTGAATGTTTGTTAGAAGTAAACGCAGTAACTACTGAACGGATTTGGATGAAATTTGGTACAAGGGTCTACCCTTGTACCAAATTTCATCCAAATCCGTGATCTATCATGTTCGGGATTAACACATATATAGTACATTATATATAGGACAGAATAGTACATACAGGATTAACACTTTACAGTTTTTATCTCGGTAATATACTCCCATGCGAAATAATGTACATTCTTATCTATTTTTTTTAAGTAGATGGCGCTTGCGTCGTAGTGTGTTATAGGGACTTTTGTAGCAGAAAAGGTCTTCACCCGAGCGAAGCCGCGAGCAAAACTTATATCACTGTAATTTTTGTAAGAATTTAACGATACCAATGTTCTCAAATACTCGAAAATTCACATTCACAAAAAAATATTCCAATAATATTTCCAGTCCAAAATCGTGATAAAACATGTATAACATTGGATGAAGTGTCAAAAATATTAATAGGAAAAACGGTACGCGCATTACACCGCGCCGGGAGACGTCGATGGCATAAAATATTAGCTGTCGATGCTTGTTAGCCGCATCACTAGGCGCATGGATTTATAACACTGGATGCGATAGGAGTGTACTGATAAAATTACCTAAATTTCGCCGTCTGGTTTGGTTCATCAGATTTTTAATCAAAGGGTAAACAGGACATTACGTATCTCGCTGGTTCTGCCTTAAAGATTTTGTATAAAGGTTAGCTAATGTATACATACATACACATTCACGCCCTATATCTCCGAAGGGGAAGAAAGACGCAACTAGTGCACCCCCCGCCCTGTGGATTGGGGGCGTTTGGAGAATTCCACCACGGTATCCCCTGCCTGTCGTAAAAGGCGACTAATAGGGGCCTCCGGGGGTCACGGGTGGGCGGGACGTGCCGCCCACCCATTAGTCTAGCCAACTTCTGTGACCCCCGTGATGGACATGTCCGAGGCAGCGTGTCTCACGCTGCATCGGACACTAAAAGGCGGACACGGTACGGTGTTTCGGGGGCTTCTGAGCCCCCGCAACAGGAAAAGGACCGCAACAGCGGTACGTGCAGGGGCAGTTGCGGACGACAACTTAGACGTGAGTCGGAGGAAGCCCGCAGCCGTCCCTAATGCGCCGAAGATGGCCTTTTAAAAAAAAAAAAAAAAAAACACTAGTGCACCCACTTTTCGTCGTGCGTATTCCGCCCCATGATGTGATAGGAGGTGAGCCTATCGCCATATCGGCCACAAATTCCGGACTCCGGACTACTGAGTACAAAAATCATATATCACTTTGCCCGACCCGGGGATCGAACGCGAGACCTCAGCTGCATTGCAGTCTTACCATAATATAACTACGCCACCGAGGCAGTCAGGTATGTGCATCTAATAGGCAGGCCAAGATAATTCTCACTGTTTATGCTTCGGGCAAAACCAAAAAATGTCGTATAAGTAATTACTTCTGACTGAATTTTTTATCGAGGTCGACCAGAATAATTAAATAGACTAGCATAATTCGAAATATCGAAGCAAAATTGTGTTAGAACATATTGTAATTAGAAGAATTTTCTTTGTAATCCTATCCCTGTAATTAGAACAGTTTAATATTCCGGCTGGCCATATCTCACGAAGAACCGACAACCGCTGGGGTAAACGTGTTCTTGAGTGGAGACCGGGACTGGGCAAACGTAGTGTAGGACGCCCTCCGGCCAGGTGGGATGACGATATGCGAAAGACTGCAGGCAGATGCTGGATGCGGCAAGCTGAAGACAGGGCGCTATGGCGCTCATTAGGGGAGGCCTATGTCCAGCAGTGGACTGATAAAGGCTGATGATGATGATGACGAATACTCCGGGATGTAAAATAGTTTACATATCAAGTTTGCCTTGGTCCAAATCCATTCACCATTCTGCTTTCACGTCTAACAAACCTCTTTCTAAAAAAAAATTTCTAAAATGTAATATGATAAATATATATATACTAGCTTTTGCCCACGGCTTCGCCCGCGTTAATAAGTTTTTCCGGATTAAAAGTACATAAAAACCTTCCCATTGAATCACTCTATCCAACACATTTATTTGTATAAAGATTAATATTATGACGATGATACAACTCTTAACAAATAATGCATTAATTTCGACCAAATTTGATTACCATAAAAACGGTTCTAGTGAGCTAATCTTAAAAGATAGACATATACTGTCGCGGACATTTTTTTAGATCATTTCAAGAGAAATAATTCTTTCCTACATATATTTTTGGTATCTTGAACCGTTTTCGCAGCGCACGCAATGGAAGCCCTCAAGGATGAATAATTTTCCCCGTTTTTTTTCACATTTTCCATTATTTCTTCGCTCCTAATAGTTACATCGTGATATTATATAGCCTAAAGCCTTCCTGGATAAATGGTCTATTCAACACAAAAAGAATTTTTCAATTCGAACCAGTAGTTCCTGAGATTAGCGCGTTCAAAAAAACAAACAAACTCTTCAGCTTTATAATGTTAGTATAGATAATATATAAATGTGTAGGTAATAGTTCTATGATTGTTAATATTTTATAATCGTTTTTTCCTTAATATTAATGCATGCTGTGGCAACTGAAGGTAATGCATTTAAAATTTTGTTAGTGATTAGTAACTTTTAATTAATTTAATGTAATTACCACTGATTGTCCTTTAACAATAAATAAATACCCAAATCTATACCTTGAATTTCTCATTCTCTTCTCTTAAGTCGACGATAGCCTAGTTGGGAATTGAACGGTCTGCCGAGACAATGTCCGGAGGTTCAAAACCCAAGGCACACACCTCTGACTTTTCGAAGCTACGTGTGTATTATTAATCAATTATCGTTCGCTTTAACGGCGAAGGACAACATCGTTAGCAAACCTACATAGGTACTTGAGCATTCTCCATAATAAATTCGAGGGTGTGTGTAGTCTGCCAACCCGCACTAGGCCAGCGTGGTGGACTAAGGCCTAACCCCACGCAGTAGTAGAGGAGACCTGTACTCAGCAATGGGCAGTATATAATACAGGGCTAATTGAAATGCATTGCATTTCTTATTAGAAGATTATTTCTGTCTCATCATTCCATTGGTGAATTTAAACCTAATTTCGACCTATAATATAGCGGCTAAGATACATTTTCCAACCTTTTGACCTTGATAAGCTAAGTTGATTAATATCGTGCAGACTGAATTGTATTACTTCATCCATTCCACCATTTCTTAAATAAAGCATTGAAGTAAAATTTTAATTAATTATCCGACTGAAGGGTAATTTTGAAGTTATTAATTCTTTTTTGCCTCAAGAGATAAAGTGACTAACCTGTTAAATTTATTCTAGAAATCTTTACAAATATCTACTAATCAATTATAATGTTATGTAGGTGATATTACCATGTAGTTGTATATTTTTGTACATTAAGACTAACATAATCGTTGAATCATTAAAAGTCTTTATTGTACACAAATAATTTAAAAATGTGTCTCTTTTATAAGGCTCCCCGCAGACGTTGTGAATAAGTTGTAAAAACGCGACTCAAATGGCAATAACTCAATATATTTTTTTCCTATAATATGAAACTTCAGAAAAGTCTATGTCTCATAGTCATCAAGTGTCAGATGATTATAATAGCTTCAACTAGAAATATCAACAGTCCATTAGTTGACAGAATCCGACCATAACAAATTTACAGCAGGCACGTTTCAGATTTTATATTTTTAAATCCATGTCACATCCAGGCACCACGCATCTCGCATCCGATAACGTAGAGTGACACTGACGCATCCGTAACCCTCGATATTTCGCGAGGTATTCCCAAAAATTCCCTTTTTGCACGTCGACCGCCGCGGTCTCGTATTGATTATTTAATTCAATTCCAGTTGAGACCGGCGGGAATTTATTGGTGTTAATTGTACCTTCTTTATGGCTCTTGGGCTTGAGTGCTGCATGGCGTTTGTTAAAAAAATAAAATTTATAAACCGAATTCAAAACGAAGGTTCTGTATTCGATCCGTATGTATGTATGTATGTAAATTTGTATGCCCGCGAGTTTCTCAAAAACTACTGATCCGATTTGGACGTGGTGTCCGATATTCTAATTTTGTACTAGCGACCTGCCCCGGCTTCGTTCGGGTACCAGAGCCTACGCCTAGATTCTTTTCTGTCATACAAAACATTAAAGAATTATAAACGTAAACCTTCCCTTTTTACGATAGCACCATTTACGATACGACCACCCATAAACAGTAGCAACACCATCATCTTGAGTTACAAAGTACTGTGTGACATTGCACTGCGCTCGTCATCCTGAGACATAAGATGTCAAGTCTCATTATGTCCAGTAGTTACACTGGCTACAATGTCATCAAACCAAAACAACAGTACATGCACACTGCTGCTTGGCGATAGAAATAGACATTGCAGTAGTACCCACCCAGACGGACGCTTACATATTAGAGTCCTACCAACAGTAAAATTCCTCTTGAATCACTCTGTCCATTGGTGAAGATCGTATGAAGATCTATTGGTAGTTTTTGAGTTTATCGCATTTAGACCCGACTTTGTTTTGTTATATGTGACGATTAAATAAATCGACGGTCCCATAGAACGAAGTCGTATATGCCAAATGTTAGCTTTCAGTAGAGCGCTTCGAAAGTCGTAAATTTGTATTCATGTGCGAATTAGTGATATTTTCACAGATTAGGTTCAAAGTTGTTACTGAACCCTAATAGATAATGTTTCCTTCATATGTAACTTGTGATTTTCACAATTAATTTAGACTTTCAAAGCGCTCCACTGAAAAGCTAACATTTTGCATATACGACTTTGTTCTATGGGACCGTTGAAATAGTGACTAAATAACCGTTCGGATCCTCGGTCTAGTGGCATTGAGTGAGCTGTACATAGGAAGATCCTTGGTTCGATTTCCAAATCAGCTATGACATTTTATTTGACACGATTTAATCTTACACGATTTGCCTGGGATAGCATTTTTAGATAAAATTTTGATATTTACCAGGCTGGTCGTAAATGTAAATAAAATTTGCCAAATTCTACCTCCTAAAATTGGAATACGCATTCACACGCCTTATATCCCCGAAGGGGTAGGCAGAGTCGCAACTAGTGCACCCACTTTTCCCCGTGCGCATTCTGTCCCATGATGTGGTAGGGGGCGAGTCTATCGTTATATCGGGCACAAATTCCAAACTCCCGGCAGATACTGTGTAGAAAACCCCAATATCAATTTGCCCGACCCGGGGATCGAACCCGAGACCGCAGCGTTGCAGTCGTATTGGAATAGCATAATGGCAAATTAAAGACGACTCTATAACTAACAACATAGAACATGATTTTTTTAGTATCGCTATCCTATTACTGTTGACTCAATAACGTCTCAATCGAGGCCAAGAATAACCCGTGTTTACAAGACCTTCGATCCTGAATATCAGTTAATTAGTTTCTGACATTGCGCGGAACTTCGCGAAAATTTTCATTACCATTCGTTGGCGTTTCACAAGTCCGTTTAATTGGGTGTCAGTAACCCCCCCACCTCCCTTATTCGCCATGTTGATTGGATTTATTAAAAGCTATTGAAATGTACGTTCAAAAATGCGTTGGATGCTACGGTGGATCCGTTTTATATTTTGGATGTTATGAATTAAATTATCGAATAAATTATGAATTTTTAATATTGTTAGCTGTCTATTTATTTGTTCAAGGTAGTAACCACTGACAGCACCAACCAAAAGCCTATAGAAAGAGTGGAAATCTGTCTCTTGGGGAACCTAACAGTTCCGGCCCGCGTGCCTTCGAAATATACAGATAGGGTTAGGTTAAACACCAATCTTCCCCGCTAATCGTTGATGTCTCATCCTCTCCCAGTAGCCGTCTTGAGCCGAGGTTCGTAGCCCGTTAGTGGGTTGCCCTCAGCATGGTCACTTAAGTTAAAGGGTTACGAGCGCCTTCTGCGTTCACCCTAAATACCGGTGTGGCCAGAAAAACCGACTCTCGTCAGGTTACGGGCCGATAGGCCCGCGTTAAAAAAAAATCTTTTAAGGCTTTCTGTTGGCAGACGTGCGCGCGTGAACATCATCTTGGGAATTTAGTGTTCAGGTAATATTTTGTGACCTAGTCTTTGAAAGTTATTTCCATCAAATACAATTTATGGTTTTCGTTTAACAATTTAGTATTTGTTAACTATTTTTGATTACTTTTTTATGTTAATTTAACAAAAATCCTAACAATATGTTATCGGGGTTTCGAAGTTCGGTTTCGGTGATAAACTGGTGGTTTAAGCAACAACAGTAAGGAAATGTCCGCTTTTTGTATGGATGGCTCGCCCTCATGAAGTTAGAACCTAGTTAGATTACTAGGCTATCTTGCATCCATTAAAAACTCCTCCATTAGTAACTAACTTTTTTAAAAACATTCATTTTAATAGTCTTAACATGAAGCAAAATAAAATATCATAAATCTCAAAATCGGAGGACATGAAAATTATACGATTTATTGCACTTAGTTTATGGGAGTACCATCCAAATATACATAAAGTATCTTGATCAGAATTTTAAGCCCGTTCTTGTACATGTCCGTTCCTTCACGATTTTTTTTATAAAGAAGGCTTTGCAAGCGATTATGCAAAATGAGAGAAGAATAAGACATTTTCTGCCCTCTATGGAGGAAATGAGAATAATTTTGGACCGGGCACATCAAACTCTTTCCTCTGATGTAAGTGTAGTGAAATGAAGATAGAATATTGTCTAGAGATGACTATCCTCGTTAGTCGACACAATTATAGCAGTAGTTTATTAGTTAGTAGTTTACTAGCAGTATTTTCTTTATGTAAATTTTTTCTTTTTTTTTCCTTTTTTGTATATATAAAAAAAATCATACATATAAAAATATCAAAAAGTGAATTACCCTCCGATGGCGAGGCTCAAGACCCAAGCCACCGATGGTCAGGGATTCAAAGTGAGGAATCTCCTCACAATGCGTGCTGTGTCCAGAAGTACTGCTTTCTGCATCTGGCTCTTGACCCAACGACCAATTGAGAGCCTCTGGAGGTGTTGGTCGGGACTCTTTGGTATCAACCCATGAGCAGAAACGACAATCGGAACAATAATTGTGGAGTCCACATCTCACATGTCACTAATTTCATGTGCCAAATTTAAATATTTAGACATTTTGTCCTTTTCAGCCTTAACAAGGTTATCGTCATGTGGAATGGTGACGTCAACAAGTATTGCGCGCAAGATTTTATTATTAGTCTGTTCAAATGATGAATTCTTAGGCCTTCAATTGTTGCAGGATGGGCAGCTAAGATTTTATATATGTACGCGAATGTAAGACATTTAAATAAAAGTATTTTACGGATTTTATCGCGGTTTTTAATTGTCCGCCCCGTGACAATGGTTGTAGTCTTCAAAACGTCAGGAGAAAACATAAATAAAAAATCCGTGAATTACTTTACTAGGATTGCTGATATAATACAATTCCTGTATTATATACTGCCCACTGTTAAACAGTCTCATCTACTGAGAGGGGTTAGGCCTTAGTCCACCACGCTGGCCTAGTAGTAGACTTCGAAATGATTGTCAATAAATTTAAATTGGCTCAACCATCTCTGATAACATTTTCACTATTTAATATCTAACAATATACCATCAGTTATGAGAACGATACAACCTTCGCAGTTCTCGGTTATTGCGAATTCCGTAAAAACCCTCCCAATAAATATACGAGAAACCAGGAGACGCTCGCCCGAAAGTGTGGGTTGAGGCACGAGGGCAAGCGTATTCGCTAAGGTATATATTTTATTTATTGTAATTGAATGACGAGACAAGCATCTCGCTCGCATGATGGTAGGCGATACGACTAATAAGAAAAAACACTATACAGAACTTTGAATTACAAAGTACTGCGTTGCACTCCACTGCGCTCGTCTCTCTGAGACATGAGATTTTTTTTTTATATATAGAATTGAAAGACTAGACCAGCGTGCCGTTCGCCTGATGGTAAGCGATACGACCGCCCATAAACAGTAGAAATACCATCCAGAATCTTGATTTACGAAGTACTGTGTGGCATTCCACTGCGCTCGTCATCCTGAGACATAAGATCATAAGTCTCATTATGTCCTGTAGTTACACTGGCTACAATGCCCTTCAAACCGAAACACAACAGTGCATGCACACTGCTGCTTGGCGGTAGAAATAAACATTGCGGTGGTACCCACCCAGACGGACTCTTACATATGAGAGTCCTACTACCAGTGTATGTTAGTCTCATAATGCCATTACGCTGGCTACAATGTGCGACAAACCGGAACACGACATGTATAGACACTGGTGGTAGAAATAGACGTTTCGTTGGTATCTACCCAGCCGGTTTATTGCATGCCATACCAGCCCTGTATTATATACTGCTCACTGCTGAACACGGGCATCGTCTTCAACTGAGAGGGACTTAGTAGACTTCACATACCTTCGAAGTTCAGAGCACTTCACGGGTATGCATGTTTCCTCACGATGTTTTCCGTCACCGTTAAAGCGAGCGATAATTCACAAAACAAAGAAATAGCCTCTTCCAAAATTATTTTAAATCGTCATAAATCTTTTCTTCAGAATATTATGTCGCTGTGAAAAACTGACGAATCTCCCTCAGCGACGCGACAAACGGGACCTTGCTATTATAATTTAAGTACTTAATAGTTTCAACACAAAATCGCTAACCGCTCCGCTCTTAACACAGCGCCTCCCCTAAACGAATAAGTATTCAAGGAAGGCGGTTTGATGGTTTCTTTATCTGTTATTATAACG
Organism: Lapara coniferarum; assembly: GCA_949316025.1. Lineage (NCBI taxonomy): Eukaryota > Metazoa > Arthropoda > Insecta > Lepidoptera > Sphingidae > Lapara > Lapara coniferarum. The sequence continues at coordinate 10,175,968 of OX438932.1, forward strand.
TAATATTACCTTTAGTACGTGTATACAATTGTAATACATATTGAATCTTATGTGTATGTGGGTAAGGTATTTTTTCGTACAATTGACAAGTAACAATGAGCAAGAGAATATCCCACAAACATCCAAACTTTGTATTATCTACATATACACTCACTTTTCCCTTGGAGAGGTAGGCAGAGGCGCAGCTAAATCGCCTATTTTTCATTTTGGCTAAAAAAATCATGGCTCAAATTTCAAAAGTATAATATGAATTGCACTAATTCAACGTGGTGGACTAAGGCTTACCCTCTCGGTAATGAAGGTCTTTGTGCAGCAGTGAAATGGGATTGTATTACGGTATGACTGCAAAGCTGAGGTCTCGGGTTCGATCCCCGGGTCGGGCAAAGTGATACTAGGTTTTTCTATTCAGTATCAGCCCGGAGGCTGGAATTTGTGCCCGATATGGCGATAGGCTCGACCCCTAACACATCATGGGACAGAATGACGCCGAAAAGTGTGTGCACTAGTTGCGCCTCTGCCTACCCCTTCGGGGATAAAAGTCGTGAGTGTGTCTGTGTGTGTGAAACCTATATTCTGCTCCGAATTATACTCCTATATATCCACTGGTGAAAGCTACATGAAATGCCGTTCAGTAGTTTCGGAGATATGCCAACGAACAGAATAGCATATAAAAAATCGGTGATTTGTGTTTTGTTAGTCTTCTTTAGTCCCTTTATTTTGATCACCTTTCTTTCAATGTACAGACACACCGAGTTCTACTCTTTATTATAATTATTTTTTATGACATTGAATGAACAGACAAGCATGTCGTTCGCCTGATGGTAAGCGATACGACCGATAAACAGTAGTAACACCATCCAGCACCTTGTGTTACAAAATACTGTGTGGCATTCCACTACGCTCGTCATCCTAAGACATAAGATGTTAAATCTCATTATATCCTGTAGTTACACTGGCTACAATATCCTTCAAACCAAAACACAACCGTGTATGCACACTGCTGCTTGACGGTAGAAATAGACATTGCGGTGGTACTCACCCAGACAGACTTACAATATGAGAAACCTACCACCAGTAAATGTATATAGATAGGGCTATAAAACAGTGCTTTCAGAGAATAGACAAAGCATACCTATCAGGATGACCTGTGAACTAAACACAAAATTAAATGAAATTTCGGCAATGAACGCACGAAATTACTCATTCGCCTTTATTTGGACGTACAATGGTGAATTTCGACAAATTCTCGCTCCACGGTGGCTGTGCGCTCATTATGATGTGACGTCATCAGACAGGGTTGCCATGTTGCCGATAGAATTTTCAGAATTTTGCGTAGTACATGTAATGGGTTTATAGGCTTTTTAAAGTGGTATAGATATTTTTATGGACCGTTTTGAACGGGTATTATCATTGTCTTACATAAACCCAGCGTGAATTAGCTTGCTGTATGGTTTCGTGTTGTGAATGAGATAAAGCGTTGCGAACGCCTTAAGTGTTCAGCCTAAAGTCCGGTGTGGCTAGAAAAGCCGGCTCTCGTTAGCTACTGGCGGATAGGTCCGCGTTAAAAAAAACTCTTGGTATTGTAGACTGAGATACTTAACATCAAGTGAAATACTTGCTTAACACTACGCTTTTCAAAATGTAATTTTTTTTTTTCGAATAAGTTACACTGAGACTTGGCAACGTGACAAGCTACGTTGGTCAATACTTGCTAGAATTATATTGCAGTACTTTACAGTAAGTAAAAGGTATCTCTATAGCAAATTTGCTGGTGGTCGAATATTTGCTATCCACCAGGATGGCGACCACCGTAAGGAGTTAAAATCTGCCATAGTGGCCTACGTAAATGAGCTGCGCTCCGGGTGAGCCTGTGTTATCCGGTTCAAACAGGCCGGCATAATTCTGTCAACTGACGAGGGATGTTCATAGCTCGTCAGTCGACATTATATGGACCCCTCTCCGCTTACTATCAGGTGCTGTGAGGTGACTATGCCGTGCTGAGGCAACTATGCCGGTCCCGTTTGAAAACGGAAGCAAGTTGAAAATTAATGATAACCTCTCTCTCTCTCTCTGTCTCTCTCTCTCTCCTGGTCGGCCCCTCATGTCTGAGGATCGTGGTCGGCATCAGGGTTGCATCTGGAGTGGATGATCTGCCTCCACTGGTTTCTGTCCAGCGCGTCTCTTATGGCTGTCTAGAATTAAAGGACGATGAGTCTTTCACTTGTTCAGTCCATCTTGTTGATGAACGACCGCGCGATCTCTTGCCTTCGGTGTTCCCCATCACAATGATATAAATGATAACTAAATGAATGGATATCATTTACTTAGCTATTGTTCAACATGTTCTTAAAAATGTTAATTGAAACATTATAATTTTACTCGCGGAATGTCCTCAATTCTAAATGAACACAGCCTCCCTACACTCACTACGGCAGCGCCTAGATAGCTAAAATTAAGTGGGAGCGACCCCTAGCGTGCGATTACATCTTAACAACGTTGAATAAAGCGTTTTGACGCGCACACTAAATATTACATGTACTATAATGAACGCAACTTGGTTTCGTTCTCAAATATTCCTTTCAAGTTAAATAATACCTTGATTTATAAACAATAGAGTAGAGATATACTCTTAAAAACTAGCTATTGCTCGCAGTTTCTTACATTGATTAGAAAAACATTTTTACATAAACAATATATGTTTTGCATTTTTTTTTTATAATGCTAGTCCAAAAAAATATTGTTTCATATTTTACCCCAACTAGGAGTGGCTTTTTTTCCTGGTCAGGTTATAATATCCTTTCCTGGCTGGCTGGCATTTAAGCTTACTGTATATAAAATTGTATCCAAATCGGTTTAGCGGTTTAGCCTTTAAAAACAAATAGACACACACACACACACACGCCTGTTATCCCCGAAGGGATAGGCAGAGGCGCAACTAGCGCACCCATTTTTCGCCGTTATTCAGTCCAATGATGTGATAGGGGGCGAGCCTATCGCCATATCGGGCACAATTCCAAACTCCGGGCTGATACTGAATAGAAAAACTCAATATCAATTTTGCTCGACCCAGGGATCGAACCCGAGACCTCAGCTTTGCAGTCGTACTGTAATATAACTGCGCCACCGAGGCAGTTAAACAAATAGAATTACTGTCAAATTTATGTTAGTATGGATGTACCTACGTTATTTAAGTTGAGACATATCGCACTTTTAGGATGAAAACGGCACAATTCAAAAAGATAGAAAATTGAGTTATCGTCATAAAATTACTTAAAACGAAGTTCTCAATACAACAATAGTTCAAACACAGCCATATTCCAACAGGAAAAGGACAAAACTTTTAGATCAGCCCCTTTTTTATTATATTTTTATAAATAATGGACTAGTTTTTAGTCATTTAAAAATGACAACGCAATTTTGTATTTTTTGAATTGTGTCGTTTTCGTTCTAAAGCTGCGATATAGACAACTTTTAAGAGAGATATCCAGACTAAAATATATCATGGCAAATACTTAAATTTGGTTGGAGTAGCGACAAAATAAAAACCACTAACCGTGCCTATTTTCTATGGTAAATCAAATATTTAAGGATATTTAAGTCATATTTAAGGGTAATAGCATATTTTCTTCATAAATAAATGACTGGCTCGGTGGCATAGTTGTACGATCGCCTGCAGTGCTGAGGTCTAGGGTTCGATTCCCGAGTCAGGCAAAGTAATATTTTTGCTCAGTATCAGCTACTTATTACATGGAACCTAATATAGCTGAGATGTGGGTATGATACACTTCTGCCTACCCCTGAAAAAAGCCGTGATGCTATGTATGTATTTATAAATAACCTATCTACTCTTATTGTTCTAGTGTCAAAAGATGAAGTGAAAGACGTGGAGAGCCAGAATGGAAACCCGAAGGCGATGCGGTTTACTACAGTATCCAGGTATTTATAAAACCAGCTCTGTTACTGTCCTACTGTTGGGCTCAGGCCTCGTCTGCTACTGAGAGGATTTAGGCCTTAATTCACCACGCCGGCCTAGAGCGGGTTGGCATACAATCAGGCAAATTACTCGTCTCGTCAATCTTACTAATTTTACTTAGCTAAATGCCAAAGGTCGAAGATATTTTGATGTTTGTTGGAAGTAAACTCATTCCCCAGTAAAGTTGGAATACTAATAAATCAATTCCTGGATATAGCGAAATTATTATCCCAAATTTTACCCAATACCTTGCGAAAAGTGGCAATCGCGACGTTAGTTTTTAAGAAATCATTTTAGTTTTTATACATAGCTAATACTGAACATTTAAATAAAAAATCTTGCATATTGCATGCACCAGATGTGACAATAAACCGTTTTCTTTCTTTCTTTGCTGAATCAAATTCAAAAGTAAGTAATTCCTGATAACTATGAATAGCTTGTTTTAAATCAGTTTAGTTTGCTCATAAATTTACATCCGAATCACTCGAACCCCTCGCGTCACAATAATATTTCGTAGAATATAATATTCCCTCTGTAACTTTCTGACCGTCGTCAAATCGTGCCGCCAAAATGCCAACATTCAAATTAGTTTTGTTTCCTTTAACATTGATATATGTGTTAAATAATGAATAATGTTTCTAAATACAAGCTTGATACGCGGTATTCGTGTTAGGATAAAAAGGAATTGAAACAAAACTACATTTCTGAGAATCCTTAAGAACTAGGTATCTGTATTGGGTTTGTATGTTATTCTGAAGAAATTATATTTATTACAAAACCGATTTTGGTGAAGTATGTAGATATATTGAACAATAAGAACGATGATTTATTAACTGTAGTCCTAGCAATTATCGTAGTTCTACAAGCAATCATATTTATGTAATAACAGAAAGCACATTCAGCTAATACTGAGACTTCCTCGGTCAGGTAGTTGTATTGCATACGCAGTACGACTATCGTGCTAAGGTGATGGGATTATCTGCTCAGTATTTGCCTGGAGTCAGGAAATGTGCCCGGTAAATTCCTATTTCTCTATTACATAGGTCCTAACATAGTTGGCGAAATGTGGTTGTGTTACACCTCTGCCTAGCTCCAAAAAGGGTTGATGCTATGTAATTACATATATTTAATAATATAATAATAATACCAGCCCTGCATTATATACTGCCCACTGCTGAGCACGGGCCTCCGCTACTACTGAGAGGGTTTTAGGCCTTATTCCACCACGCTGGCCTAGTGCGGGTTGGCAGACTTCACATTACCCTCGAAATTCTTATGGAGAATTCTCAGGCATGTAGGTTTCCTCACGATGTTTTCCTTCACCGTTAAAGTGAACAATAATTTATAAACAATACCTACACATGTAATTTTGAAAAGTTAGAGGTGTGTGCCTTGGGTTTCGAACCTCCGGAAATTGTCTCGGCAGACTGTTCCATTCCCAACTAGGCTATCGTCCACTTTTTTTTACATTTAATTGTGTACTCAAAATTTCTCTCACTCTGAAATGAAACTAAAATACATAATATTCTGTTCAGTAAGACAACATACAGACATATCATCATGAAACAATGTTTACCCCTGTCAGAATGATATCATAGCTAAATTATAGAGTTAATCGAGATAGCTAAGATGGAATCCCAGGGGATAGGATTATTCCCATATTGTGTCCCGGGATTGTTCAGTTAAAACTAATTCTCGAGTTTCAGGAGTATCATATTAGGTGTGTGGTGTTTGAATCTTGATTAGGGAACTAATGTTTATTTTTTATTTTTTTAATTTATCTCAACTAGTGTTTTCGTGCAATTTCATTTGCGATAAAGTCAGTTATAAAAGAGCCTATAGCAGCACCATATACTTTTGCAGTTTGTTATTAAGGAAGAGGATTGTTTATTTAAGCTGTGATTCTGCAGAACGCGGCAGACGGCAACAGCATGTCCCGCGACGGCAGACGGCACTACTATTTTTTTTTTTTTTTTTTTTTTTTTATTTATTTAAGGGACTTTTGTACTTTATGTACATATCAGTCCCATCGTATTTTCTTAATCTAATACAAAATTACAGTAACATGACAAGAGGTTCTTATTCTAGTAAATATCTAATACTTATCTATTTATAATATAAGGTTATAAATTTAAACAATTCTACTGCTGCTCCGGAAGATGGATCACTCAATATTTTGTGGTAACTGCCTACGTCATATCTTTTTAAACCATGGGTTTCCATGAGCTTATGTCTTTCATGTTGGAAACGAACACATTCAATCAATATGTGATGAACATCTTCCAGAGTCCCGCAGTTTGAACAATTCGGTGTTTCACTTTTTCGCATCATATATAAAAAATTATTTAGTGGCAAGTGTCCTGATCTCAACCTGTGTGCTGCTACGACCAGCCTCCTAGAGAGTAATGTATTACTAAACCATGGTATATGAGGAGGCTCACATTGAATGGACTTATACCAGATACCCTTTTCCAATGATCTCACATTAAAATATTCTTTCCACAAATTATAACAATTTACTTTATATTTTGGTAGGACTTCTGAATAATCAGGTAAAATATTAAATTTACTTCCCTCTAGTATACCTTTCTTAGCCAGTCTATCAGCCTCCTCATTGCCTCTTAGTCCAATATGTGCTGGAACCCATTGCAACCTGATGACTCTCCCCTTTTGACTAAAATCAAAGAGTTGGGATAGTACCGTGTATGCTATCGATACACCTCTGATGCCAGAGGCGCATCGAGCAATGTGTTGCAACGCACTTCTACTGTCGGAACAAATAACTGTGTTCCTTTGTCCAAGGCTGCTACAGTACCGAAGTGCTTCAGATATAGCAATAAGTTCCAGAGACATGATACTGATACTTGTGTTAATTTTGAAACAATTTATTGTAGTTTGATTACATTGTTTTACATGAGGGTCATAGAAAGCAGCTCCTCGACCATTATTGCTTTTGGAACCGTCTGTATAAATGACATGCCATCCAAAATATTTTTTATTGAGTTCTTCCAATACATTACTTTTTAAAAAAATTAATTCCTGTGATTTTTTAGGCTCTTGTAAACAGTCCAAGTTAAATAAAATTGTATCATTAGAAATAATATTAGTAACCCATGTGTCCATTGAAAACATACTTAAAGGAGAACAAGAAAATATATCATCTAAATAAACCTCAGCAATAGTGGTCGCCAATAAAGGCATCTTTCTATTGTTCCAAAAACAGTTATGTCTAAGAGAGTACAATTGTGTTAAAAGAGTGACCGTAACGTTATTCTCGCAGGACTTCGCCTTTAAACAGTATTTCGGCACTACTATGCAGAATTAAATTGTATGAGACAGATTTCGCACACGACGATGTCACGGCATATGCTGTTGCCGTCTGCCACGTTCTGCGGGATCCCAGCATTAAACCGAAAACTAAAAGTGGCTCCTAAAACGGGTTTTTATTTTCCTCGTCAGGCTATACCTAAAAATCTTACTAATATTAAAAATGCACAAAATTTGTGTAAATGAATGTTTGTTAGAAGTAAATGCAGAAACATCTGAACGGATTTGGATGAAATTTGGCACGTGAGTAGATCATATCTAACGGGTAATTTACTGGGAAATTATAGATATTTTTAATCTGATTCTTTATACAGATGACGCTGGCTTACTTGTTTTAGGGACCTTTGTAGTGGGGAAGTCTTTTCATGCGGGCGAAGCCGCGAGCAAAACCTAGTTATTCATAATTAAAAATTAATAAATAAAAATTCATTATTTCCATTTGCAGGGTGAACAAACACTACAATAAAGGCGTATATGTACATAACAATTTAGAACTAAAGTGTTAATGAACTACGGTATACAAATAAAGATTTAACTTGTGTTATGGACACCGTTGCTCACGTCTTACAATTTACAAAGAATCAAAGCCTGCCTAGCTAGCCTAAGCCTAAGCCTGCTAGACTAAACCTTATACCCTCTCTGTAGAGCTCCAGCAATGGTAAATAATGAAAACTGCAACATTATTTTCTGTATAAGTGGAACATCGTCTCTACCTGAGCAAACCATTTCGCCTATAGAGGTTAGCTAACTATTTTAGAAGCACTAGGCCACCGTCCAATCTGCATACATTGCACACGGGAAACAATGTTGACAAATCATCATGGATCAGCTCACTCTGTGTGATGTAGATTTCGAATACGAGGGAAAATATATCTTGATACAGTAATATCCTAATAACTGCTGCTCCCCGTTCCCCTTTCAGAATTAAAAATAATAACAAGATTCCAGACAACAAAACAGTGCCGTACACATTGGAACTCTCAACTAGCAAGAATAACTAAAAAGAATAAAACACACATTTAAGGATTGTCGAATTAAGCCCGACATGCAACGAAACAAAAAAATTCAAAAACTGATTTTTCCACATGGTGCCATCTCGCTTGGTGAAATATTGCGTTTCCGGTTTGTTGAGTTGATCAAGGGTGATTTTTTGTGCGGTTGGCTGCATTGCCAAGTTGGGCGTCAGGTTGGGACGCGGTTAGGATGTATTTTTGAATTAAGTTGCATTCACAGGCTTTTGAAATAACAGAAGTTACAATACGCCTGTTGGTTTTGAACGCAGCAGTTTTAATATTAATTTGCTTTCTCAAATGTTGGTTCTGACAGACAATAGACAGCTTAAGTTTGATGTTAAAAATGAAATTCTGGAGATAAATTCGTTATAACGTATGACGTAAGTATTAGGGAAGATTTTTGGTGATTGATCCTCTAAGTAAATCCGAACTTGGAGTTGAAACCAAAACCGCATATTTTACATACAGTATTATAAGATCAATGAAGCGATTAGGCGAAACAAGTTAACACACATCACGCTTCTATCCCTAAAGGGATAAGCAGAAGTGCAACCTAGACATTCATTTCTCGCTAATTTATGTAATAGGGGGCGAGCCTATCGCCATATCGTACATAAATCTCCGACTCAGGTTTTATACTGATCAGAAAAACCCAATATCTCAAATAACTAATATCCATCAGAAATATCCACAGCAAATATATCCCAACTTTCACTAATTATAAGATTCCGTAGTCTTGCAACTAAACGCCGCTTTGAAATTAAAACAGAGCGCGGAAAATAAGAGGAGAATTATTGCAGATTTAACCTGATAAAACCGGATTATACTGGATATTCTGTTTCGACTGACAGCTCGGGAATTACACAGCCCGGTTTGAAATTAAACGCGGATATGTGGTCGAGAGATTTATGGGTGTTCTCTAATGTCTGATAACATTCTTGGGTCAGTAGTTGCAACCTTAAATAAATAGAAGACGGTTTTGCATGACGATCATTATGCTCTTTTCTGAGGGAGAGATGTGTTTCGACAGCTTTGTTAGTTGCTATGTAATAGCAAACCATTCGTTATTCCTCGAGCACAATTTTACTGGTGAGATAGGTCTCTCATATGTAAGAGTCCGTCTGGGTGGGTACCACCGCAATGTCCATTTCTACCGTCAAGCATCAGTGTGCATGCACTCTTGTCTTTCAGTTTGTTGCCAGTGTAACTACTGGACATAATGAGACTTAACATCTTATGTCTCAGGATGACGAGCGCAGTGGTATGCCACACAGTACTTTGTAACTCAAGGTGCTGGATGGTGTTTGTACTGTTTATGGGTGGTCGTATCGCTTACCATCAGGCGAACGGCATGCTCTTCTCGTCATTTAATGCCATAAAAAAATCTAGACTCTTTTTATCTCAAAACTTGTTACCAAAACGCTTGAACCGATTTGACAGTACTTTCACAATTATTTCCTCAATATCAAGGTTTACTGGGCTGTTAAGCTGTAAATAATATATTTTTCCTTCCCAGGGTCCATTTCAAGGCGACAGCAGATGATGATTACGCTGACTTCACCTGCGAGGCGAGACACGAAGCTCTGCAGAGAGATACTCCGATGAGGAGCACGGTCCAGCTCAGCGTTTTATGTAAGTACATTTCTTTTATCAGCTCTTCACACCATGCTTCCTGTTAGTGGTCTCACTCGCTCCTGAACTGTCATACACTCCCGTCAGCTCGTCGCTCCATCGGCCCGCGCGTCACACCACGCTCCGTGTACGTGGTCTCACACTCGCTCCTGGACTGTCATACACTCCCGTCAGCTCGTCGCTCCACCGGCCCGCGCGTCATACCACGCTCCCTGTACGTGGTCTCACTCGCTCCTGAACTGTCATACACTCCCGTCAGCTCGTCGCTCCACTGGCCCGCACGTCACACCACGCTCCCTGCACGTGGTCTCACATTCGCTCCTGAACTGTCATACACTCCCGTCAGCTCGTCGCTTCACCGGCCCGCGCGTCATACCACGCTCCTTGTACGTGGTCTCACTCGCTCCTGAACTGTCATACACTCCCGGCAGCTCGTCGCTCCACCGGCCCGCGCGTCACACCACGCTCCCTGCACGTGATCTCACACTCGCTCCTGAACTGTCATACACTCCCGTCAGCTCGTCGCTCCACCGGCTCGCGCGTCACACCACGCTCCCTGTACGTGGTCTCACTCGCTCCTGAACTGTCATACACTCCCGTCAGCTCGTCGCTCCACCGGCCCGCGCGTCACACCACGCTCCCTGTACGTGGTCTCACTCGCTCCTGAACTGTCATACACTCCCGTCAGCTCGTCGCTCCACCGGCCCGCGCGTCACACCACGCTCCCTGCACGTGGTCTCACACTCGCTCCTGAGCTGTCATACACTCCCGTCAGCTCGTCGCTCCATCGGCCCGCGCGTCACACCACGCTCCGTGTACGTGGTCTCACACTCGCTCCTGAGCTGTCATACACTCCCGTCAGCTCGTCGCTCCACCGGCCCGCGCGTCACACCGCGCTCCCTGCACGTGGTCTCACATTCGCTCCTGAGCTGTCATACACTCCCGTCAGCTCGTCGCTCCACCGGCCCGCGCGTCACACCACGCTCCGTGTACGTGGTCTCACACTCGCTCCTGAGCTGTCATACACTCCCGTCAGCTCGTCGCTCCACCGGCCCGCGCGTCACACCGCGCTCCCTGCACGTGGTCTCACACTCGCTCCTGAGCTCTCATACACTCCCGTCAGCTCGTCACTCCACCAACCGGCACGTCACACTCACACCATATAAAATATTAATTTCCTCCACCCTTAAACCCAGTCTGTAGATTTAATCTTGCCCTAATTCTTAGATACGTAATAATAAGACTCCCGGGTGGAAAATATTTTGGTGCATTACTATAGAATCGCGGCGGCCTCCCATAGCGAGCATTGTTCATCTAATAACCCAATTTGGCAGCGAGGGGGCCACATGGCGAACATATGGGTAGTACTGTGTCACCGAGCGGTATGACATTTGAGAATGTCGTTAGACAGCGCTTTACTGGGAAATTGTTTTATGACAAGTATTTGTCTACATTTAGTGACATGACATGTAGGATGGAGAGGTTTTTGGTTAGATTCCCAGATGTAGTAGCTGTTTGTGAGGATTAAAAACACGGTTTTATTAGTACTAAAGATAAATGACGTCATAGGCTAATAATAATTAATCCTTTGGTGCAAACGTCCTTGAAACTGAATTTGGAAGATAATTTTTTAAAAAAATCTATCAACCTATATAAAACCAGCATGGTAGGCCGAAGACCGATGTCATTCGAGATTCCTTACCCAACAGTGGTCTAATATTATATGAGATACTTATTATGACTGCCTCGGTGGCCTAGTTGTATTATGGTACGACTGCAATGCTGAGGTCTCGGGTTCGATCCCCGGATCGGGCAAAGTGATTTTTCTATTAGTATCAGCTTGGAGTCTGGAATTTGTGCCCGATTTGGAGATATGCTCGCCCCCTATCACATCATGGGACGGAATAATGGCGAAAAGTGTTTTCACTAGTTGCGCCTCTGCCTACCCCTTCGGGGATAACAGGCGTGTGTGTATGTGTGTGTATTTTAGAATTAAATTACCATTGTACAATTTTTGTCTCAGCATTCCGTTTTACTTACTGCTTCTAATACAATATTAAATTTCCTTTATTAAAGTTATTTACTATCGTAAAATTTAAAACACAAACCAACGACGTCAGCTAAAATAACAAAAACCCTTTCACACGTAAAAACACTGTCGAAAATAAACAGCAGTGAAAAGCAAGCTAGGGGTCACGGTGCCCCATGAATTATTAATATGTCCATTTACTGACTCTCTAGCGGCCATGTTTGCCGCGGCTTATTGACTCTATCGTCGACTGATTTAATTGTGCGACTGTACCTGTTTTTGAACTAAGGTTTTGGAGCTGACTGTACTGTTATTGGGTTTTTAATTTGTCCGTTCTGTCGAAAATTGTGTGTCAGACTGTGTATCGAGTCAGATATTAAAAGTAGGATGAAATGCGTATAATTACGCCTTTTTGAAGGGGTAGGTAGATAAATTCTAACACTGAATCCACTCACAGTAATGTTTTCCTTACCCAGAAATCGAAGTTTCACAAATTATATTCCATTTTTCATCATAACAAAGCAATTAAAACCTTATAATCCTGCTACAATAGATGAAATTAATTAATTACCCATTTCTTCACTTTACCAAATACCGCCCACGACGACGTAGTATTATTATTTCATATCATTGAACAAACAAACATACTGTATACTGTTAAATTCCATCAGCCTGTATAATTACGAAACGCTCATTGTTCGCGCCCCTATGCTCGGCTTACGTAGGGATGTGCCGTGTCGATAAATTTATCGATAATTATAAAAAAAAATTATGGCATCGAATGATGAGACGAGCATGCCATTCGCCTGATGGTAAGCGATACGAGCACCCATAAGCAGTAGAAACACCATCCAGCACCTCGAGTTACGAAGTACTGTGTGGCATTCCACTGCGCTCATCATCCTGACACATAAGATGTTAAGTCTCATTATGTCCTGTAGTTACACTGGCTACAATTTCCTTCAAACCGAAACACATTGCGTTGGTAGCCACCCAGACGCACTCTTACATATGAGAGTCCTACCGCCAGTAATTACTATCGATATAAGGTCTCAATTTATTTTATAAATAGACGAAAGTCCATAGTTATTGAGGTATTTGTATTATATTTGTGTTGCTCCTGACTTGGCCCGCGTTAAAAGCCTTCTGCTTCCAAAGTCCCTAAAGCCCAGTACGTCGCCAGCGCTATCTAATAAAATATCTATTATTGCTCATGGGTGCAAATTACCAGGATAAAGTAGCCTGTTAATCTAGGATATGATCTACCCGTGTGCCAAATTTCATCCAAATCCGTTTAGTTGTATCTGCGTTTACTTCTAACAAACATCCAAAGATTTTCACACACTTTCGCATTTATATTACTACTAGACTTCTGCTCGCGGCTTCGCCCGCGTGAGTGAGTTTTTCCGGGATAAAAGTCCCGCTTCATATTTCCCCGGGATAAATTATACATATAAACCTTCCTCCTGAATCACTCTATCTATTAAAAAAACCGCATCAAAATCCGTTGCGTAGTTTTAAAGATATAAGCATACATAGGGACAGACAGCGGGAAGCGACTTTGTTTTATACTATGTAGTGAAGATAAGACGTGAGTACGTCACGTTCTCCCGGTATAAGGTCCTACTATGTACAGTCAGCGACACAAATAGTTAAACAAACTCAAAACTTAAAATCGCCTCTACATTTTTGTATTCTTACCAATTTTCGTTTTGTTTACACAAAAATAAAATTAAAGGGATTTATTTTAATGATTTTATATTTTTATGGAATCTTGAAAAAGAAACAGTCGAAGGCGGGACTCGAACCCACGACCTCCGGCGTACCGTGCCGGTGCTCTTCCAATTGAGCCACCTCGACCCCGCCTTAGATTGCCAATTTTAAGATGCCTATTCAATTCTCTTAAAGGAGATGACCAGCGACATCTGTTAGCAATTATTACAATTACTAACTCAGCGTTACTCCTTCACAGGAGTAATCTTTTTCAAGATTCCATAAAAATATAAAATCATTATCCAGGCACTACATGGCCATTAACATGTATAAAAAAATCGTAATATAAAATTAGGATTTATTTTACTTAAAAGAAAGAAAAATTATGTTTTAATTAGAGTGAACGCGTATAGGCGATTTGAAATTTTGAATTTTTTCAGATATTTATGTGGCTGAGTGTACCTTAAAGAAAGTAACATTTATTGTGGCAGCTGAGGAACATGTTATCACAACAATTTAAATGCAAGTATAAAAATGTCCAAACGTAGTTGTATTACAGTACGACTGCAATGCTGAGGTCTCGGGTTCGATCCCCGGGTCGGGCAGTGATATTGGGTTTTCTAATCAGTATCAGCTCGGAGTCTGGAATTTGCCCGATATGGCGATAGGCTCGCCCCCTATCACATCATGGGACGGAATAATGGCGAAAAGCGGGTGCACTAGTTGCGCCCCTGCCTGCCCCTTCGAGCATAAAGGCGTATGCGCGTATACCTAAATATGTAGAACAAGGTCTATCTGAATATAATCCATCCAAATCCAATCGGTGTCAACATTTACCTTTATAATTTAAACCGCTGACCGTCTTCAAACACTTGCACATATGAAATATTAATACGAAATTGACTTTGACATACCTACTTGATTACGTTTGGAATATATATACATATATAGTATTATTTCGCTGACTGAATACATGATTTTAAAGTTTGCAAGTCGATAATATTAAAAAATAATAATTTCCTACTCAGGAACCAAATCTTGAAACACTACAGCGCAATTAAGCTGCCAGACCAAAGGCGCAATTAATTTCCTCTAAATTAATTACTTGAACAGCATTTAATAAATAGAAAAGAGCGTCGATTTCTTGGGGCTTCTTTTAGAAGTGAAGTTTTATAAACGGAGGCATGCCTTTTTACAAAATTTTTCCTCGCCAGAATTAGAGCCTTTTACCGTTTCCGCTTTTCAGTTTTCAAGATATTTAGGTCGATGTTCCCTATGATCGATTGTATCTCATAAGCTTTTGTAACGTTTCCCGTGTAACGTGGTTTCCGTGATAAAATATGGTCTTAATTACTGTAAAAAGTCTCTGCTAATAAAAATGTTGTCACCTGTTCAAACTCTCATAATGAGAAAATTATTTTATTCGAACGAAGCCGCGAAATTAATCAAAAAATAATGTTTATTATTTATCGACCTAAAATATTAACACGCTTTTATTAGCTTCAGACGTATGTATGTAACTTATACTTTAAACATGATTTTGACCCACTTCAAAACGTCGGATCAAATCGAAATTTGGCATACTTATCAAGGACCAATGGCAATACAATATTTTAAACAAAAAAATAAGTTTTTATTTTTATCTACAATTCCATCGAATCACCCCCACCCTACAGATTTGCGTTACAAAGAACACAGAGGACTGGAATTGCAATTTTTTATACACAAAAAATGTATTAAAACAAAGGCCAAAGAAAACTGTGTAAAACACCCTCGGGGTAATGAAATGTAAGAATACATATCATTATGATTTGAAAGCACGGGTCTTCTATCGGCCTGTTCGTTGGGTTCGGTACGATTTTTGGTTTCGTTTAACAGTCCTGGATTATACAAGGTCATTTTGACATTGCGCTAATAAATAAAACCAAATACTTATCTCCTTGAAAATAACGTTATCCGTTAAGTTATTGTAACCATAGATGTAAAATAAAAAAGTATACGTTTCGAACAAAATAATATCAATAAAAAGTAACTTTAAGTTTACATGCCCTAATGCTACTACTACTACTCTAAGAGGATACGTCGCAGCGGCAACTATACTTTCAGTCAGAAAAATACTCACGCACACACCATATTCGCACTAAACTTGAAAATGATAAAAAAAACAGGAAAGTAAATTTGAGATTTTTGGTGAAAATATTCGTTTCTCATGGATGATTTTTGGCACAATGTTAACACAAGCAAAGACGAGTACGTGGTTTCATTTATTAACGCAATGTCGAAATGACCCTGTATACTGACCCACTGCAAGCAAGGGCCTTCTCTACTACTGACAGGGTTTAGGCCTTAGTCCACCAAGCCAATGCAGATTGGTAACGCAGACATTAAATATTAGTAAAGTAACGAATCCATTGATGGCCCACTTAGCTTTAAAATCATCATAAAATCGTTTCATGAGGAAACATAAAGAAAAATCTTTGAAATTTTTCATAAAAACTGAAAAAAGCTTGTTTTTGCATTACAACACAAACAAAACTAAATCATGGATGGTGGGCGATGTTAAGGACCGGGTCATCCTCGATCATACCACATTATAATGATTTAATGGAAGCCACCAATATTTTTCAGATTGTACCTACTCGCGACATCTGTCGGCATAAAATTGTTTATCTATACTAATATTATAAAGCTGAAGAGTTTGTTTGTTTGTTTGAACGCGCTAATCTATACAATACAATACAATACAAAAACATTTATTCACACAACACCATGACACAAGTAAATTACAAACAATATAAAGAAATAAAAAGAAACAAAAATACACCAATACACGTAAAAGAAATAACAATGAAATAATAAAAAAAAAAAAATTAAAAAAGAACACAAAAATAATCTCAGGAACTACTGAACTGATTTTGAAAATTCTTTCACTAATGGGAAGATACATTACTCCTTAATGCTATAGGCTACTTTTTTTCCCGGAAAAATTCAAACCAAGACTTTTATCCCGTTTTTTTTCTCGCGCGTGGAGCTTTCACGGCCAGACTACTAAACCAATTTCGATGAAATTTGATAAGGAGATAGTTTAAGACCTTGGGATGGATCTACGCTGTATCTTATTACGGGAAAAAATAAACTGGGACTTTCATTCAGGAAAATCTTTTTCTGCGTGAGGAACCTTCACAAGAAAATAAATATTTATGCAGATAATTTGAGATCCAGAGGAGGACATAGGCTACTTTATCCCGGAAGAACATAAACAGGCAAATTTATCTCGGATTTTTTTTCTCGCGAGTGTAGCCGTCACCGTCAAACCACTGAACTGATTGCGATGAAATTTGAAAGAGAAATAGTTTAAGACCCTGGGAAGGACCTGTGCTACTTCTTATCTCGGAAAAATATAACCAGAGATTTTTATCCCGGCAAATATTTTCTTGCAGGTGGAACTACGAGAGAATGCGTATGAAGATAGTTTGAGGTCCAGGGAAGAACAGACTATTTTTTATCTTTTTATGAACTCAAAAACTACCGAACCTATTTTGATATTATGTCTTTCACCAGTTGACGGATTGATTCAAGAGGAAGGTTTATGGGTATATTCCATAAATGTTTTGTATGAGAGAAAAATAAATTTCGGCATATAATATTATGCTTTGCTACCTGTGCGAAGCCAGGGCGGGCCGCTAGTACAATATAATATGAAATAAACACTCAGGCATTATAAAAAAACCTTTTCATACGGGACCACGTTTAATCCGCTTTCGTTTCTTTCTATACATTAAAAAACAAAAATCCTTTTGTTGTATCAAAAACACCTTTTATCATAATGAAGCCACCTTGTTAGGTAAATGTGTTTTTATGGATTCATCTTTTACTGCTCAGCCTTTGAGATGTTATAAATAATATTTTAGTTAATTACAATTATTTGAGATTTGACTGTGAGGTTTTGATTTTCAGAATTGTTTTATTCAATAAAATTTCACAACGTCCTCGAAGTTGTTGCAGAGGCGTATCGTATATCGTATTGCGTATGTTACCTACCTTACAATATTTATAGTGAGTGAGCTCACTAAGGGCGGTATTAATAAATCAATCTCAAGTTTAAGTTACATCTCAAGTAATGTATTGAATTATGTCTACTTGAGATGTAACTCAAACTTGAGATTGATTTATTAATACCGCCCTTAGTATATACTGCTCACTGCTGAGTACAAATTTCAATCCTGGGGATCTCAGAAGTTTATCAAACACACTAAACTTTATGTTGAATGATCTGGAAATCGAACCGATAACCTCAAGGTTTATGAATCTAAACATAGTCTTTGTAATGGTGGACGTAAATTTTTCCGAGCCGAACGAGTCGGACGAAAGGAATTTTAGAATTCTGTGTATGAAATCTCACGAAACCTCGCACGCTTCCCCGCGTTGAATCGTCGGAATCGAAAGTGTAATTCATAATTCGCACCTTTAGAATGAAAACGACACAATTCAAAAAGTAGAAAAGTGAGTTTTCGTTTTTAAACAACTAAAAACTAGTCCCTTGTTTATAAAAATATAATAAAAAAGGGACCGACATGACAGCGTTGTCCTTTTACTGCTTGAATATGGCTGTGTTTGAACTATTATTGTATTGAGAACTTCGTTTCAAGTAATTTTATGACGATAACTCAATTTTCTGTCTTTTTGAATTCTGTTGTTTTTATCCTAAAGGTGCGATATACAGAATTCTAAAATTCGATTCGTTCGACGCGTTCGGCTCGGACAAGTGTGCGTTCACCATAAGCTGCCAGTGAAATGATTTTTTAAATCTAGTAAACTAGGTTTTACGCATAGAAAATGACTATTTTAATGGTATTACATACAAATAATACTTTTTTTAAGCGCTCTTCATATCACACGTGTAAATAAATCTTACTTCCCGAAAATACGACTCGATACAAAAGTCAAATATTAATCCTTCAAATTGAATCAAATGAATCTACATTGCCGTGTGAAACAGTCCGTAAAATAATTTAAAATATTCCGTACGATACATACGTCGCTGTCTACCCTCGAACAATACCAGTGCTGTCCAAAGCATGTTGGAATTATTGCGCGAGTTATAACAAAAGTTTCACTCGTGTTAGACGTACCACGCGTGTCTTTATACATTTGGGCGCTTTTACACTGACACGAATGCAAAGGAATAGATATATGCAGACAAATTACACCTATTTGTACGGCGCAATACCTTTTGTCTTATTTATATATGGACTACTAATAAATATGCCAGATTCTAATATAACACCACGCTGTTTTTATTTTTAAGTTATTCGTTAAAACTTTATATGATGTATTCAGTTGTTTTAATGCCATAATAATGTTCGATCCTCGGTCGGGCAAAGTGATATTAGATTTTTCTATTCAGTATCAGCCCGGAGTCTGGAATTTGTGCCCGATATGGCGATAGGCTCGCTCCCTAGTCCCTTCCACGTCATAGGACGGAATTTGCCCGGTGAGAAGTATGTATATTAGTTGCGCCTCTGTCTACGCATTCGGGGATAAAAGGCATGAGTGTTTATATATGTAATAATGCCATAATTATTCTCTATCGGCTTACTGTGTTAATTGTAGTTTTTAGGCCAAGTAAAATTACATAAATCTCAACATCGGAGGACTTTAAAATTATACGATTTACTGCAAAGGCCTAGTTTTTGGGAGTACTATCCAAATTGTGCGGGGCTCGGACTGGGCCAACACCCCGCAATGTGTTGTGTGTGTGCTGGATTGCGTGAGTGGGAATATGGCGATACCAGTGACAAAGTAACAAAGGCGTAAAATCGGGAAATAGCGTTTATTTCACACACTGAATCGAAAGTTACAAAGTTCAGCCACAACGGTAGCCAAATTCTCCCGGCGTTAATATTCGGCGCGTAGTCTCTCGTTGCTACGCCGTAGCTATGCGACGTAGCTGGAAGTCGTCCTCGTAGCACCGTGCCACAGCTGATGAGGAAGGATGGTCCACTCTGCATAAGCGCCTTTTTCCTCTTCAAACTTGCAGACTTCTTCTTTCTTGCTGACTACTTGCTGTTTTCTTGATGTCCCGAACTATTTCTATTAAACAAAAAACTCCTAACACGTTTTAACTCAAAAATACAAAAAAACAAATTAGCTTAAGTACTCCGCGGCTATACCGTACGGAGCACTAAGAGGGCCTTCCCTCTTTCTAGGACCTCTTTTTCACTTTCAAGATTACACTTATTTTCAATTCGCGCCTAAGTTAAATCTATATGCCTAAACTATAAGTGTCTTGGTACATAGACACTAAGTGGCTCTATATACTAAACATCATAAAACAACCTTATGTGCATTACAAAGAAAGTTATCGTGATTTACTTACTCTAAGTTTAACACAAACGATGCACACAAGCAACATTTCTAAAAATAACTATTTAAACTTTATACACATGTTCATCCCGCTACCGCAGCGGGGTAGGCAAAGTCCTAACCTACACTATGACACCGAATGAAACACTACACAGTTCATACCGGGTGAGTTATAAGCGTTCAATGACCCTAACGATAACACGATTTTTTCACTAAGATCACTGACTAAAGTCTATGACGTCACTAAGAGGTCCGAGTTCTATTACGAAATCGCGCATGCGCGGTATGCACTTTACGTTGTTCTCTCTTCGAGAATATGCGTCCTGCACACAAATATATATACAAAGTTTCTTGGTTAGAATTTTAAGCCCGTTTTGGACAAGTGGACTATAGCCTAGTTGGGAATGGATCGGTCTGCCGAGAAAATGTCCGGAGGTTCAAACCCAAGACACACACCTCTGACTTTTCGAAGTTGCGTGTGTATTGTTTATCAATTATCGTTCGCTTTAACGGTGAAGGAAAACATCCTGAGGAAACCTACATGCCTGAGAATTCTCCATAAGAATTTCGAGGGTATGTGAAATCTGCCAACCCGCACTAGGCCAGCGTGGTGCACTAAGGCCTAACCCCTCTCAGAAGTAGAGGAGGCCCGTGCTCAGCAGTGGGCAGTATATAATACAGGGCTGATATTATCATTTTATTTGGACAAGTCCGTTTCCTCAGAAATATATTACAGTCTAAAATAGTACATGGGCTACTTTTTATCTCAAATATTTAGCAAAAATTTTCTTCCAGAAATACTTTTTCAAATAGAGCCGCATGCTAAATCCAGTTCAAAATACTTTAGATTTTAACCAAAAATAACATCTCGATTCTCCACGCTGGCCGCCCTTTTGTATGCTCACTTGTTTTTTTGCAAATAAACTACTTATTTCTGTTTAGGATTGTTTTTATCTGTGGCACAAAGTGACATTACTGCACGTGGTAATTGAAAAGACGTCCAAAAACGTGTCGACCGGTAAGAGTTGAACATTCCCGACCGGTCGGCACAGTTATGCCGGCTTGCTTATTTGCTTCTTTAGTATTACTAGTTACTCGCGGTTTCCGCGTGAAAAGGCTTACAACAACAGATTCAAATAAAAAATCCAAATGTTTCCTACAGCAGCAAATTACCGGAAAATAGCCTATACGTTGATTCAGGACATGGTCTATCCGTGTGCCGAATTTCATCCAAATTCGTTCGGCGGTTTCTACATTTACTTCTAACAAATATCCATACATACAAACATTTTCATAAACATTAGCATTTTATAATATTACCAATCTATAAGTAAAGGGTTTAAAACCCAAACCACACAACTCTAGCTATTCAAAATTACGTCTGTATTGGTAAGAAACCCTACGTAGCAACTGAGAACTCAAAATACGCATTTCGATGGTATATAAAACCAACTTATGCTATGCCAGGGTGGTAGGCTAAAGCCTCTCAGTAGTAGAGGAGCCCCGTTCTCCGCAATTTGACTGTATAATAAAATAAACGACTTCTATTAGAATCAAAAATATATGTATAAGAAAAACTTTATTTTTTGCGAATAGCACGAAATAATGTAGAGAATAGTCACCCAAATAAGATATTCAAATAGAAAACAGTTGTAATCGAGACTCTCTAATAAGAAATATCGAAGAGATTACGCCGCAGTGTGAGAGGGGTCGGCAGTAACAAATTTACCGTCACCCACAACGCTCTTAATTGCAAACATCGCTGCATGAGAACGCGTTTAATGTATACTAGATTTTACTGTAAGACATAGCAAACTAAAATTTGCTTTTGGTATTTTAGCTTATAGACAAATAGCTTTTACTCGCGACTTTGCCGCGTGAAAGAGTGTCCGGGATAAAAGTCCCGCTATATATTTTCCCGGGATAAAATACCCTAAAATCATTCCAGGGTCTCAAAATATCTCCATACCAAATCTCATAGAAATGCGTTTTTTAGTTTATCGCGTACAAAAGGGACGGGCGAATTTGCTTTATACAATGTAACGAAGGAAGGATATACAATTTTTTGATGGCTACTTTAGTTAATCATAGAAATGCCTTTATAAAATACCATAGCATGCCAGTATCTGTAATATATACTACCAACTGCTGCACGGGCCTCCTCTAAAACTGAGAGGGTTTAGGGCTTAGTCCACCACGCTGGCCTTGTGCAGGTTGACAGACTTCAAATACATACATACATATACACTCACGCCTGTTATCCCCGAAGGGGTAGACAGAGGCGCAACTAGTGCACCCACTTTTCGCCATTATTCCGCCCCATGATGTGATAGGTGGCGAACCTATCGCCATATCGGGCACAAATTCCAGACTCCGAGCTGATACTGAATAGAAAAACTCAATACCACTTTGCCCGACCCGGGGATCGAACCCGCGACCTCAGCTTTGCAGTCGTACTGTAATACAACTACGCCACCGAGGCAGTTTTCAAATACCTTAAAAATTATTATAGAAACCTTCTCAGGTATGCAGGTTTCCTCGCGAAAGCGAACGATAATTCACAAATATACACATAACCTTAAAAATTATAGGTGCATGACCTTGGGTTTTGAATCTACAGACCTTTGTCCTAACATTTCATTCTACTCCCAACTAAGCTATCAAAGATCAAATGCTTTTAGCAAGTAAAAAATTTAAACCTAGGCAGGAAAAACGCAGCGAAAAAATCAAAGCCAAAACTTCCAATCAATAAATCCTGATAGAATTGCTTAATAACCTAACTAAAGTTAAGTATTGGCTTTCTGGCACGAAATTGTACCGTGAGTATAAAATATCGACCTCTTGATTATCTTAGTGTCAGGTTTAATTCCCAAGTCAGTGTTTTTTTTATTGCCTTGAATGACGAGACGAGCATGCCGTCCGCCTGATAGTAAGCGATACGTCCACCCATAAACAGAAGCAACACCATTCAGAACCGTGAGTTACAAAGTACCGCGTGGCATTCCACTGCGCTCGTCATCCTGAGACATAAGATGGTAAATCCCATTATGTCTAGTAGTTACCCTGGCTATAATGTCCTTCAAACACAACAGTGCACAGTTTCTTGGCAGTAGAAATAGACATTGTGGTGGTACTAACTCAGGCGGACTCTTACATATGAGAGACCTACCACTAGTGTAATATTAGGACTGCCTCGGTGGCGTAGTTGTATTGCGTACGCGTTACGAGTACGATTTGCGCGCTGAGGTCCTGGGTTCGAATCCCGGGTTGGGGCAAAAAACTTTGTGACTGGGTTTTTCTATCTTAAAAAATTACTCAGTCGCAGCTCGGAGTCAGGAAGTTGGCGGTGTGATACCCCCGTGCCTCGGAAAGCACGTAAAACCGTTGGTCCTGCGCCTGATCTCTCTCCGGTCATGTCGGATTGCCGTCTCACCGGACTATGAGAGTGAAGAAATAGCGAGTGCTCCTGTGTATTGCGCACACACTTTTGCACTATAATATCTCCTGCGTACCTGCCTGATCTCCGTAGAGATTGGCCGCCGTGGCCGAAACTGGCTAGGAGGATTTTTTATTGGGTTCGTCTTCTCAATATCAGCCCAAAGTCTAGAATTGTGGCCAGTCAAACGTTATATACTGTCAGTGGGTATCTCGTATGCGAGGGACCGTCTGGGTAGGTACCACCTCTGTCTATTCCTACCGCTAGCAGTGTGCATGCACTGTTGAGTTCCGATTTTAAGGACATTGTAGCCAGTGTTTTTACTGGACATTGATTTTTTTTTGTTTTTTTTTTATGATGTACCGACTGTGATCAATACATCATTTTCATAACAATCTAGCCTTATGACTAATAAGTTATTTTAATCTAACTTAAACTTCTAATGAGACTAATACTACGAACGTGTCCAATAACACTTTTCTTATTGTCTCTATTAAGGGGAAGACACATTGTTTGCGTGTTCTTTTTAACTAGCACTCACTGCACTATGTTACACTAAAAGTTCACTACACTAACTCGAAGGGTTTTGTCCTCTTCAGTCTTCTCACTAGGCCCGTGTTGTCAAGGAGCTGAATTGCCTCGACGTTCACGTGATGATGAAGCCTATGTTCATGAGCTTTGGCGTATTTCCTTACAATATTCGTAACGAAGTCCACTTTAAAGTCCCGATGAAGATCTTCATTTCTTACGTACCAAGGGGCATTTGCAATACCCCTGAGTACTTTGTTTTGGAATCGCTGTATTACTTATACATTGCTTTGTTTGGTACTACAACCCCACAACTGTATACCATAAGTCCAAACTGGCATCAGGACTTGTTTATATAATAGTACTTTGTTGTGTACTGACAACGAGGAGTGTTTACCAAGCAGCCAATACATCTTTCTGTAGCGGATGTCCAATTCATCGCGTTTCTTTTTGACATGTGCCTTCCAGCGAAGCTTTGCGTCAAGAGTCATGCCTAAATATTTGGCTGTATTTTCGTATGGTATGTTTTGACCATTTATGTACACTGGCTGATAAGACGGTCTTTTGTTGGAAAAGTGGACATTGTGAGACTTAATATTTAATGTCTCAGGGTGACGAGTGCAGTAGACTACCATGCAGCACTTTGTAATTCAAAGTTCTGTTTGTACTAATGTCTATGGGCTGTCGTATTGCTTACCGATCATCATTCCGTTCTGAGCAGCCGACTCGAGCGGACCTTTTGTTTGTCGCAGTACCTGCTGCGACATTCCATTGTTCCGTCCGAGTACCTGCTCGGTGCGTTCCGTAGCGACCTCGCTACAGTCAAGGCCAAACAGGTAGCAAAGGGGCAACCCTTTGCTATTTTGTTAGCCTATTTCGGGCCAAGCCGCGTCCTTTTCAGGACAGGGTTTAGCCCAATTTGTTTCTTATCGACGTTTGGCCCCTTCAGGGCGTTGGCTCGGCGGAAACCTAACGGTGCTAACAAGCCGAGTCGCGTCACCGGCAACGCGCTGCGCCCCTTCAGGGCAAGGCAAAGCCGACGGGTACGGATCCGGAGGCTGCGGAGGCACACCGCAGTCTCTCCCGTACATCACCTTCCCAACCCTACCCTTTCCTTAAAATCCATCCCGTGTATCGGTTGAGCGTGCGGCCTCCGGCCAATACCGTTTACGGTACACGGACTGTTAGGAACCCTTTTGCACAATAAGACTGGCAAAAGGGATACAAGCTTAGGGCACACCTAATTCTAAGTACACCCCCCCTCGCCTATACCCGGCGGGGAGGGACACGCACATACTCACCCCCGGGCGATCCTACCCGGGGACTTAGTTCATCGCGTCCCACACCGCGTCGCGATCCGCGCTCGTTTCTTTTTGTGTGAACCCGCCTGGTTTCTTCTGTGTGTTCTTTACAGGCGGTGCACACCCGGGGTTAGTGAACACACACGCGGCCCCCAAATCATTTTCTACCATAGGCTCGGACTCAGCCGCCAATATGGCTGATTCTGGGCCGATGGATTTGGCTCCCGAGCGGCCTGTCGTCGCCGCTCAAAACGCGCCCATAATAGTCAACACCCCCCTCGCCGCGCCCATTATTTCCAGGGAGGAAATAATGAGAGTGGTGAGGGAGATGTTCCGGTCGGACAACGTGGTCCGACAAGAAATTCTCTCGATGGCTAGGGAAGCCAGGGAACCGTCTGCGTCCTCAGACACCTCGGAGTCGTCCGAGGCTACGACCTCAACGGAGACCACCGAAACCTCGGGCGGCTCCGCGGAGTCTGAAGAGGAAATGGACACGTCCCCTAGCCAACCCGAAGCCAACAACAATCCCAAAAAACGGCCAATATCTGCTTCTTCCTCCGCCTGCGAATCCGGGGAGGAGTCGTCTTCGTCGGAACGCGACGAGGAAGGCTTCACCACGGTGAAAAACAGCCGGAGGAAGAAGCAGAGAAGCGTCGCTGCTCCCGCACCAACCTCCCCATCCGCGCCTTCTGCGCCTTCCGCGCCTTCAGCGCAAACCGCGTCCGCGTCTGCGTCGACGCCGCCACCGCCGCCGACTCAACCAAAGGGGCCTAAAAAACCCCCGAGGTTAAATCTCCAACTCCCCTCAAATATGACCATGAGGGACATATTTGAGGAACTGCGCAAACAGCGCATATCTATCGCTTCCAACTCGTGGAATAAAATCCACAAACTTCTTGCCCTGCAGCCCGCCTCAATCGCGGACCACAGGGCGCTGACCAAATTCTTAGACGCCAAACATTGGCACTATTTTACTTATTCTCTTCCGGACGAGCGGCGCTTCCGCTACGTCATTCGCGGTATCCCCGTCCAAATGTCGACTCTCGAGGTCAAAGAAGGCCTCGAAGAGAAAGGCATTAACGCCCTAGAAGTGCACAGGATGCACAGACAGTCCCGCGCCTCCCGGCCGGGAATTCAATATGAAATGGTCCTTGCCATTCTTCAGTCCCCTTCCGACGTCAAACGTCTGTTTGAGATTAAAGATATCTCGGGGCTAGGCGGCTTCACCGTCGAAGCCCCACACAAATCGACCCAGATAGGGCAGTGTCACAACTGCCAGAAATACGGCCACAATTCTCGTGGCTGTCGCCTCCCCGCCAGGTGCGTCAAGTGCCTCGGCGAACACGGCACATCCGAGTGCCCCCGTCCAAAGGACCGCTCTCAGTGCACGGAGCCGCCTTCGTGCACCAACTGCCGGCAAACCGGCCATCCAGCGAATTATCGCGGATGCCCTCGCGCCCCCAAAAGAGTTGCCAAAGCTCCTAAAGCTGCGGCTCCCTCGGCCCCTCAGGCCACCACATTCAAACTGGCACCTGCGCCAGTGCGCAACCCGTGGTTTCCTCCCACGGCGCGCGCTGAACCCATTTCACAGGCCCCCAGCGGAGTCACTCCCGCTGCCCCGGCCTCTACTCGACCCTCTCCTCCCCCAGCTGTGGCTCCTTCTTCAAAGGCAGCCCAGCCCAAACCCAAACCCAAACCCACCACCCCTCCCACCCCTTCTCAGTCGGCGACGGTGGCGGCGAAGGCAAGCGACGCCTCTTCCTCAGTCGCCTCACTATTAGGCTCCCCGGAGATAATGATTCTCCACGGGAAACTTTTCGAGCGTTCCCGTCTACTCACCCGTACGGGAGTAGAAGACCCCCTTCTAATAGCTGAGATCGCTCTGATCCAGCAACAAATCTTCGAGGCTACAGTTAACGCTGTGCGTCTCCCCTCTTTAATTTCATAAATGGCTACCAACGCCAGACAACTCCCCCAGCGGACAAAACCTCGCTCCCTCAGAGTGGGGTTTTTCAATTGTAACGGCATTCGGGACCAAAAAGCCGAAATTTCTTCTTTTGTCCGCGACAACCAAATTGACGTTTTCCTCATCCAGGAAACGTTCCTTAAACCCTCTCACCGCGATCCCAACATCCCAAACTTCAAACTGGTGCGAAATGATCGTACCAGTGGCCGTTTAGGAGGCACTCTCATTTATTACAAAAGGTCCCTTCATTGTATTCCATTAGAATCACCGATAAGCTTGAGCAACATTGAGGCTTCGGTCTGCAGGCTAGCCATGACCGGACACCCGCCGATCACCATCATATCGGCCTATCTCTCGCCCACTAAGGAGCTTCACTCCAACGAACTCGAAACCCTATTTGATCTGGGGGATTCCGTCATTTTGGCGGGAGACCTCAATGCCAAGAACACTCTCTGGAACTGCAACTCGACCAACGAGCGAGGTGCAGTCCTAGAGAGTTGTCTTGACACAATCAATCTAAGCCTATTGGTTCCTTCAGAACCTACCCACTATAGTTACAACGACGACCACCGACCGGACATACTCGACGTGGCACTTGTACGGAACGTAAGCCTTAGCGTGCGTTCCATGCAAGTGTTACAAGAGTTAGACTCTGACCACAGACCTGTGATCCTCGATCTAGTCCCCGAAAACAGTCCAACAGACACAGGTCCTAATATCCCGATGAAGGTGAAAACGAATTGGCGTCTTTTAGGCACCAAGCTCGCGGACACCTCATCCACTGATCTTTCCGCGATCCCGACCAACATCGTTACTCCCGAGGAAACGACCAGCGCGATACGCGTCTTCACCGACCACCTTCAGAACGTTTTGAGCGAAAGCTCCGAGAGGGTGCCAGAGACTGTTCACAGTCACTGGCAACTTCCCGAAGACGTTCGGTGGTGGGTGAGGTTGCGTAACGCTACGCTCAAAGCCTGCGCGACGAGACCCGTCCCGGAACGACGACATCTTGCGCGCTACCTCCAACGTGAGGTTAAGCGTCGCATAAAAGAGGTCGTCGATTCGAGGTGGAACACTCGCCTTGCCGATATCGATCCGACACATACCGCCTTTTGGCAACTGGTTCGTTCCTTCAAGAGAAACGATGTGGCCTCCATGCCTCCGCTCAATCGTCCGAATCAACGCCCGGCGTTTGATGACGACGAGAAAGCGGAACTACTGGCCGGCAGCCTGGAGTCTCAATGCTCGCTCACCTCCGTACCCGTAGATGACGACATTCTTGTTGCGGTTGACACCTTCGTCGAAGATAGGAACGCGGCCCGGCCACCGCCAGTCTCTATACCGCGACCGCTATACGATAACGTCGACCCGGACGTCGACCCGCCGCCCGATCCCCTTGCGCCGGTGACGATCGAAGAAGTCACCACTCTGATCAAGGCACTCAAACGTAGGAAAGCCCCCGGGGGCGATCTAATCCCTACTCGTATGATTAAGATGCTCCCGGAGCATCTAGTTCAAATTCTTACCTCTATCTATGACGCCGCGTTTCGTAACTGCATCTTCCCAGAGGTCTGGAAAGAGGCAGTTGTGATAGGAATCCACAAGCCGGGGAAACCCGCTTTCGAACCCTCCTCTTATAGGCCCATCAGTCTGCTCAGTACTCTGGGCAAAATCTACGAGCGGATCGTCCTCGACCGCCTTAAAATAGTAGCTTTTAATCAAAATTTGATCCCTCCAGAACAGTTTGGCTTTCGTCCTAGACACAGTTGTGTCAATCAGGTGCTCCGCATCACGGAGTACGTCCACGAACAATTCCGTAAAGGAATGCCTACCGGTGCTATTTTCTTCGATATCGAAAAAGCATTCGACAGGGTGTGGCACAACGGCTTGCTTTTCAAGCTGTACACTCTCAACGTGCCCACACAACTCGTGCACATCATACGAGATTTCCTGTCGAATCGCGGTTTCAGATATCGCGTGGAGGGAACTCTCTCTTCCCGACACACCATCACGGCCGGAGTCCCGCAAGGCTCCGCCCTGTCCCCCTTTCTATTCTCGCTGTACACAAGCGACATCCCTAGACCACAAAACGCCCATCTGGCACTATTCGCGGATGATACCGCAATATACGCTTCACGTATAGACCCCGACAAAGTGGTGCGCACTTTGCAAACCGCCGCCGACGAACTCGGTGAGTGGTTCCGCAAATGGCGAATCACCGTCAATCCCACCAAAAGTCAGGCCATCCTTTTCACTCGGAAAAGGAAAGTCCACGTCCCTCACTTTTCAGTCCGCATGTCCGACCAGGTTATTCCCTGGAAGGGCCAAGCCAAATATTTAGGAGTAACCCTTGATCAGAGGTTCACCTTCATCCCACACGTAAATGCGGTACGCGCGCGAGCCGCATTCGCGATGAGCCAGCTTCACTGGCTGCTAAACAAAAATAGTAAGATGTCAATCCGCAACAAGATTAGGATCTTTAAAACATGCATCCGTCCGATAATGACATACGCGTCGCCCGTATTCGCTCATTTACCGCCCGGTCGCCTTCAGCGAATGCAGGTGCTTCAAAATCGATTCTTACGACATGCACTTGGTGCCCCGTGGTACGTTCGCAATCGCAACCTCCACGTGGACACCAATATGCCGACCATCAGGCACTTTATGCAATGCGCCAGCAGACGCTATTTCGACAGGGCGGTAAACCACCCGAACACGCTTATCCGTAAAGCGTCTATATATACTCCATTTGACCGCGCCAAATGGAGACGACCGCGATCAGTCCTGACCGATCCAGAGGACGAAATCACTCTAGCTTTACGCGAAAAGAACGAGCACTTAAAGCTCATACACTCCACAAGACCGCTGTACCGTCCTCGCCGTCGAGGACCTCGTCGCGTTCCCCATAACCCTGCCCTCTCGTAGCAGTTCCGGCCCGCGTGCCGAAGACTACAATCAACACGCTAAATAGGATTAGGTTAAAAACCATATTCCCCAAACGTTGATGTCTTATCCTCTCAGTGGCCGCCCTGAGCCGAGGTCGTGACCCATTAGTGGGTCGCCCTCAGCGTGGTCGCTTAATTTAATGGGTTGCGAGCGCCTTCTGCGCTCACCCACAAGACCGGTGTGCTTGTATAAGCCGACTCTCGTCAGGCTAACAAGAGTATAGTCAGGGACAAAAAAAAAAAAAAAAAAAAAAAAAAAAAAAAAAAGTATTGCTTACCATCATTCGAGCAGTATGCTGTGTCATTTATATGCAATAAAAAAAAACCGCTCCTAAATAGCACCTAACAGAGCTGATGGAGGTGTGTCTCTACCTACCCCTGGAAAAGGGTAAATGATGTGAAATTCATGAATGTGACTCGACCTCTCCAATACATAATATTTTCCTTTGCCTAGCCATGTGTAAAATAGCCGTATAAAGTTAAGTGATTTTTGCGTCATTTAATCAATTTCGTATCGCTGACCTCGCAAACACCTTGGACCTTGTATGATTTTATAGTCTCATTTTGAGATATTTGTTGTTAAAAGGAAGTTCGTTGAACGAGTAAGTAGTTTTTTTTTACTGCCTCGGTAGCATACTTGTATTCGTACGCGTTACGAGTATAATTTGCGCGCTGAGGTCCTGGGTTAGAACCGCGAGTCGAGCCAAAAAAAAAATGTGACTGGGTTTTTTCATCAACAAAAATTACTCAGTCGCAGCTCGGTGTAAGGAAGTTGGCGGTGTGATACCCCCGTGCCTCGGAAAGCACGTAAAGCCGTTGGTCCTGCGCCTGATCTCTCTCCGGTCATGTCTGTCGTCTCACCGGACTATGAGAGTGAAGGAATAGCGAGTGCACCTGTGTATTGCACACACACTTGTGCACTATAATATCTCCTGCGTACCTGGCTGATCTCCGTTGAGATTGGCCGCCGTGGCCGAAATTGGCTAAAAGGATTTCATTTTCAGTTTTTTTTAATGACGAGATGTATATATCGCTCACCTAATCTTACTGTTTTACTTTTTTATAGTAATATTATACAATGGAAATATTTGTATTTCAGTATGTTTGCACCGAATAATGGTAAAAACTACTGGAACGATTTTAAGATCTCTTTTACCAATACAAAATTTCGTTATCAGAGAGTAACATAGGCTTTTTTTTATTCCGGCAAAATACAAAGAAGGACTTGAATCGTGGAAAAACTTTTTCACGCGAGCGGAACCTCGAGCAAAAGCTAGTATACAAAAGCGAAAGCTTGTAAAAAAATTTGAAGTTTTGTTGGCAGAAAACAACTAAACTGATTTGGATGAATTTGGCACACGAGTAGATCATATCCTAGATTAATACATAGGATACTCATTATCCCAGTAATTTGCACTTTAGGGAAAGAAGGGATTTTAGTAATCTGATTTTTCAATAGATGGCAGTGATTTAGAGACTTTTGAAGAATAATTCTCGGACAACGGAGTAAAAAATTAAGCCTAAGAAACAAAAAATACGAGAAATTGAGTAACCTTCTTTTGTAGTGGGTTAAAAACCATTGCTTATCCCCTAAAGTAGTAGCAACAAAGCCATTATAACGTCAATAAACCATTAATGGATAAATATCGAAATTTAATATTAAAATGTAAACTCTATTTCTAAATCGAAATTTCACGGAAATGATGTAGAATACATAAAATTCTAAAAGGCTTTGCGGGCATAGACTCAATAATATTTATGTATTTTTCTCTCAATATGAGCCCGGGTCTGGAATTTATGCATAATATGGCGATAGGTTCGCCGCCTACCACATCATGGGACGGAACACACATGGCGAAAAGTGGATTGTTTGCATCTCTCCCCGGTAGCATCTCTGTCCACCCTTTTAGGGATAAAGTAAATTAAGTCCACCGCTTCAGTGCGAAAATCAATGTTATGTCATTATTCTCGTTATTAATGATTAAATACATGATGCATGTTAATAACCAGAATCGGAATCGGGGTTAATGACCTGTTTCGGTTCAGTCTCCCGGAAACGGAAAAGCGTTGTCCATTTGATCGTGTTACAGTTTAATATCACATGTTTGTAGACTTAAATCCCTGTTATCAGTAGAAATAGTATTGTATACAATAATTGAGACTCACTCGTTCTATTCATTCTCCCCTATCAGTGAGTGAAAAGAAGGTGTGATACATCTCTACTTAACCTTAAAAATGAAACAATAAAAAGCTAATACATTTTTTGTCATAATTTTTCACCATTGTCATTCAACAAACCTTAATATTTTTCACTGTGTAATTTATGAATCGATATAAGTGGACGATAGCCTAGTTGGGAATGGAACGGTCTGCCGAGACAATGTCCGGAGGTTCAAAACCCAAGGCACACACCTCTGGCTTTTCAAAGTTACGTGTGTATTATTTATCAATTATCGTTCGCTTTAACGATGAAGGAAAACATTGTGAGGAAATCTGCATACCTAAGAAGTTCTTTGTAAGAATTTCGAAGATATGTGAAGTTTACCAACCCCCACTAGGCCAGCGTGGTGGATTGAGGCCTAACCCCTCTCAGTAGTAGAGGAGGCCCGTGCCCAGCAGTGGGATAGTATATAATACAGGGCTGGTATTCTTTTAATTAATTAATCACAAACAAATTATATTTCGACCTAAATCAATCTTAAAACTCCACGGTTTTCAAATAAACTGCAACTAAGCCAGTAAGACCCTTAAATAAGGGTATTATTTTAAATTAAACTGTATAAAGCGAGTTCATTTTGATTTACTAGAGTGATTAACTCTTTCACAACTGGTAATGTTTTAATCAAAGAATTAAATTAATGTTTCCATTACTGTGTACAGATTAACTGCTTCAAGGCTCTTAGCTTAAAATTGTCTACTGTTGAAGAAGATATTTGCTCGTGGGAGGTAGATTTTTTTATACACAAATCAATAGGGAGACGAGCAATTCGCTTGTATGGTGGAAAGCGGCACGACTGCCCAGAATCATACATCACTTTGAAATACAAAGTGAAATGAAATCCTCCTAGCCAGTTTTCGGCCACGGCGGCCAATCTCAACGGAGATCAGCCAGGTACGCAGGAGATATTATAGTGCACAAGTGTGTGCGCAATACACAGGTGCACTCGCTATTCCTTCACTCTCATAGTCCGGTGAGATGGCAATCCGACATGACCGGAGAGAGATCAGGCGCAGGACCAACGGCTTTACGTGCTTTCCGAGGCACGGGGGTATCACACCGCCAACTTCCTGACTCCGAGCTGCGACTGAGTAAATTTTAAGATGGAAAAACCCATTCACAATTTTTTTGGCTCGACCCGGGATTCGAACCCAGGACCTCAGCGCGCAAATCGTACTCGTAATGCATACGCAATACCACTACGCCACCGAGGCAAAAAAATACAAAGTACTGCGTAGCACTCTACTGTGCTCGTCATTCGATGCCATAAAAAAAAAGATGAATCTATAGACACTTGGTTTGTCAAAAGCATACAACGATGCTAGAGTTTAGTATAAAATGGATACATATATAGGGTGTTAAAATCATTACCATTTTTCGCTTCGCTGAAGTCGGGTAATGATCTGTCAAAATTAAAATTGACTGCAATCACATTATCAAAAGGACTTTCTGGAGTGATCCAAGATTAATAAACATTGTCTCCACAGATCCACCCGGAGCTCCGTACATCGAAGGTTATGCTGACGGGGAGACGGTCAGGCGTGGGCAGAGCATGGAGCTGGTCTGCAGGAGTCGCGGCGGGAACCCACCAGCCCAGCTGATATGGTACAAGAATGGGGAACAAATCCGGATGGCGTACAGGTATGATTATAAACCTAATCGTACTAATATTATAAACGCGAAAGTTTGTAAGAATGTATGGATGTTTGTTACTCTTTCACACAAACACTACTGAACAGATTCCGATGAAATTTGGCACACGGGTAGATCATGTCCTGGATTAACAGGCTACTTTAACATAGGCTACTTTTTATCCCGGTAAAATGTAAAGCGGGACGTTTATCCCGGAAAAACTCATTCACGCGATCATAAGCTGTTGATTCCGGTGTGTCTGTACATTAAAAGAAATGTGATAAGAAGAAAGGGGGTGACTAAATAAGAGTAATGGAAAACAAATCAGCGATTTTCATAATTCTTTTCTGTCTGTTCTTCTATTTTTATCTTACTGCATATCTCCGAAACTACTGAACGGATTTTGATGGAATTTGCTAAGGAGATAGTTTGAGACCCTAGAAAGGACATAGACCACTTTTTATCTCGGGAAAACATAAAGCGGGTCTTTTATCCTGGAAAACTTATTCACGCGGGTGGAGCCGCGAGCAAAGGTTAGTAATAATAAAAACCTTTATTTTCCTTGTCCTTAACCTATATATATATATTTTAAAAACAGTAAAATATAGTTATATTTGTTAAGGCCCCTTTTGGGTATAGACCTCCTCTAACAAGGTCCAAAGTTTTCTATCTTTGGCTGCTGTTATCCAATTGGCCCCCACTCGATTTTTGATATCTTCTGTCCAGCTTCCTTTGGTCTACCTCGCGCTCATAGGTAAGATTACCATAAGACTATTATATTATCCTCTTTTTGGTCATCATCAGATGCAGTGGAGAAACTTCGCGACACGTATACAAAATATTTTTAGGGAGGGACACAGCGCTAAGTCTTTACCACCAGTATTATGTGCAAAGTGGGGTTAGTACAAAATAAAAACAATGTTGCAGAAACGATTTAGCTTTGTTCTTCGACCATTAAAAGCCTCGTAAGGGACCAATGGTACAACTCATCTTTGTTTACCTTTAGTACCTATTGCTAAAGAACTTTAAGGTTCACACTAGTACCAAACATGGGGCATTCAACAAGGTGCCTTTCTAAAATCGTTGACGTTAATAAAATGTATGGGAATGACAAAACCTAACGATGCGTATCGCAAAGATTTTTGTTCTCTATTAGCGTAATTGGACGAACTTACGTAAACGGGAACCCACACCAAAATATTTTCTACTAGTTGATGTTCAAACTAAAATATTATTATTTAACAACTAGTTGGTTGATATAAATGTGTGGTATTAGTAAGTAACAACTGTGGTATTTGGACAATTAACTCTATACGAAAATAATAAATCTTCTATTAATTGTGACAATTTTTTTATGACCAAGTCAAATTTTATGGGTTGGTTCCCGTTTGCGTAAGCAGATCCTATTTTAAAAAGGTATATTATCCAAAGCCTCAGAAATCGAAGATAGACTTTTTCAAGTTGCAGAATCGTACCTAAGCTACCTAAATATATTATTTAAGATTCAAATCGCGCGTGTTTAAGTTACGGCGTGAGCACGCCTCTAACACGTTCAAATATTTATGTATTGCAGTATTCAACGAGGAGCCGCCAAGCGTGTGGTGGTAATCAAAACGTAACTAGTTTTTTACTCGTCTAGTGATATGGGTGATTTTTGTGCTGACAATTGCTGTTGATATTGGAAAATGGGCGATATGGTAACCGAAGACTTGGTTAATCTGTGCGAAATTTCAATTCAAGAAAAATTTATGGGTCTTATTGGAGAATTAATCAAAAATCTTCACAGTTTTCTCGTATATTTCCAGGTTAAAGCCCGCTATATATTTTCCCGGGATGAAAGTAGCCTATGTTCTTTCCAGGGTCTTAATCTTCATACGAAATTTCATCGAAATCCATTCGGGAGTTTTTGAGTCGCGTTCAGACACGGCTGGGAGACTTTGTTTCATAATATGTAAAGATGTCAATAGCTTGACGCTTCTGTCATGGCAATTGATCGGTTTCACCGAAAAGGATTACTCCTGTACAAATTCCAGATAAGACCAATTTGGCGAAAGCAACAGACCCCCAAACACATGATAAAATATAATCATGAGACGAGGTATTAACTAGAACATAAAATAAAATACTGAAAAACACTGTATTTGTCACCCTGAGACGTTGGTTATTAAGTTTTAATAATATTCAATATATTGTAACCAGTTTTGATACATTCAGACCTTACTAATCTACACACACGTTCAATCCGACATCAATCTCACCAAAATTTGATGCAAGACTGAACATGTGGAAGTAACCTAAAAACTAAAGTCTGTCATTATAAACCATCATGGAATACCGTTCAAAGTTTTCGATTGAAAAACAATTTGTTTGGCATTGGAGGCAAATCCTACCGCGATCAGCCAAGACGGTGATAGGGTTGAAGGGAAGGAAATATCAATCGGAAACATTAGGAATGCAATTGAAAGCAATGAAGGTTTTAAGGATGGGATGTAGTGAAACTGATGGTTGGTCTCGCGTATGCGAGGGATGGTCTGGGTCCAACCAATATCTATTTCCAACGCCAAGCAACAGTGTGCATGTAATGTTGTGTTTCAGTTTAAAGATAGCTAGCGTAATAACTGGGCGTTATAAGACTTAACATGTTATGTGTTCAGAGTGACGAGTGGAGTGTTATGTTCTACTTTGTAATCCACAGTTCTGTTCTAATTAGGGCTTTCATTTCGAGACTCTCGGTCTCGGAAATTTCGAGAGTCTCGACGATTTTTTTGTATTTTCGAGACTCGAGACTGCTGCCTCCAGTCTCGGGAAAAACGAGACTTTCGAAACTAACATCAAATAATAATTATTATTGAAAAAAATACTAAATTATCAGGATCTTTTTAATGCGGATCAGTGGCGACATAGAAAAATTCAATTTTTGATAATTTCTCGGAAGTCGCAACCTAACCTTGTTGAAACATATACGGGTCTTTATAGTTAAGTACATTATTGTTATGATAAATTGGGAAAAGATCTCTTTTTGACAATGGTAGCGATAGGGGGAAAAACTCAAACCATTGCTAAATCCCTGGTAAGAAAGAAGAAGAAAGAAAGAAAGAAAACATATTTATTATGGTATACCATAACCATAATTACCATATATAACATATGGTAATTATGGTTTGAAAAGTTACGAAAATCCCAGGACATGAGACAACCCAAAGCATTCATATAACATTATAATTAAGCATGTTGAAGGTCACGGATGCATGCTATCGCAACTTAGGTAGGAGTCTGCTCTTGAGCAGAGTCTCTCGCTGTTTGAAGATGAGACTCGAATAAAATGTCAAATAAGTATGAAACACTACGCGGCACCCTCATAAACTTTATTTATACGGTAGCGGGTCACCGATCGCCCAACCACCGTCTGCAGGCCGGTTTTAAAAGAGGCTGGAGACGTCTCGTCTACGTGTATTACGAGAAGGGAGTCTTCACTTACTATAGCGTGACATGTTTCGACCCTAAAAACTTGCGATGCGAGACTATTAAAAATACAAAAAGTCCCGATACTTTGAGACTCGAGATGACCTGGGACCCAAATACTAATGCTAATCTATACGTACTTCTAGCGTAGAATTAGAGATTTTTTTTCTTATGCGATTTACTTAATTAAAAATTATAAAACAAAACCCCCCGCTGAGTCTGTATGTATGTCTTAACGCCAAATTACTCAAATACTACCGAACAGATTTCGTTGAATTTTGGTATGGAGATAGTTTGAAACTCTGGAAAGGCTATAGGCTACTTTTTGTCCTTGTAAAACTATTTGATGTGGTCGAAGCGGTAAGCAAAAGCTAGTTTGTAATAAAAACAAATCATCTCTTTGAAAGTAATTATCCAACGCTCTTTATCTTTTACGGGACAGATATAAAAATTGAAAAGTCGTATAAGTAATTAGTAATTTAACTTCCATGTGGCTTTATAATAGTGTGATTAATAAAGTACTTTATTGATATATCTTGTATTGACTGCCTTAAAAGTCTTTAATCGTGGCCTACGAGTATAATGACTATTTTTGAAATAGTCTCGAAAGTCTCGTTTTTTTTCGAGACCGGACCAAGTCTCGTTTTTCTTTCCCGAGACTCGTAAATTTACCGAGACTGAAAGCCCTAGTTCTAATGCAGCGTTTCTGTGATTTTTTGGAGATAATTTTTCAAGATAATTTTTTTATGGCAATGATGAGCATGCCGTTCGCCTGGTGGTAAGCGATACGATCACCCATAAACAGCAGCAACACCATCCAGCACCTTGAGTTACAAAGTACTGTGTGGCATTCCACTGCGCTCGTCATCCTGACACATACGATGTTAAGTCTCATTATGTCCAGTAGTTACATTGGCTACAATGTCCTTCAAACCGAAAAACAACAGTGCATGCACACTGCTACTTGGCGTTAGAAATAGACATTGCGGTGCTACCCACCCAGACGGACTCTTATATATGACGGTCCTACCACCGCGCCAGTATTTTTATACGCGTATATTATAGAAAGAAATAAAAATTGTTTATTTATCACGAAAATACACGATATAAAATATCTCAGTCTGGAATTGATATTTCCAGTCAACAATGTACATTGTGTACCTGAAATTGAGAATAATGAAAATGTTTTACCTGAAATTTGTGGTCTATCCTTCTTATAAATAAACTAGCATTGCTCGTGCCGCCGCCCGCATGAATATGTTTTTCAGGGCTAAAAATATTTTCCCGAGATAACAAGTAGCCTATAGCACTCCAGAGTAATGTAGCTTCCTATTAGTGAAAGAGTTTTCAAAATCGATTAAATAGTTCCTGACATTAGCGCGTTCAAACAAACAAACTCTTCAGCTTTATAATATTAGTATCGATTTCAGAATTATCTACAAGTTTAACACACATTTACATCGCAATTCCTTTGGCGACAGAACCGACAACCAGACATATTCTAAATATTGGTCTTCTATATTTCACATTAATGTTTTGAAAGGGGTCCTGGTATACTGTGATAGAACATCTATACTAATAGAAAGACAGTACAGTAAGTACAGTTTGTGTGTTTGTTTGTAGGAAATAATCTCTGGAACTGTTGAACCGATTTCGATGAAACTTAGCATGCAGATAGTTTGAGTTCCTGGGAAGGATCACTCTCACGCCTTTTATCACAACTAGTGCACCCACTTTTCGCCGTTATTCCGTCCCATGTGATAGGGGGCGAGCCTATCGCCATATCGGGCACAAATTCCAGACTCCGAGCTGATACTGAATAGAAAAACTCAATATAACTTTGCTCGACCCGGGGATCGAACCCGAGAGCTCAGCATTGCAGTCGTACCATAATACAACTACGCCACCGAAGCAGTGAGTTCTTGGGAAGGATATAGGTTTTTTATGCTGGGATAATATAAATCCAGACTTTTATCCCGGAAAAACTGTTTGACGCAGATGGAACTGCGAGAAAAGCTAATCATTAATATTTTTATATCTTATCTTTAAGAAAATCAACAATTTTTCTACCACTTTGTCCTCAATTTTAAAAACGATTCTAGTGTCACTATCCTAGTGTGTTATTCCTATACCAAAACATACCAAATGAAATCTTTACTAATCCTATAAAACTGGATGTGGACTGATCCAAATAGGATCAGTCCGACTAAGCCGACGTGCAGGATTCACCGATGTTTATTGATTTAGAATATTGTTATCGCACCCAGCGTTGACTGTTAAGGTCTTACACTAATTATAGAGATGTTTATTTTAGGGAATAATTTAAATGGTAAACTGATTTCAAATAGATTATGTTTTATTTTAAATTCAGAACTATTGTGCCGATAAATATTTTTTTATGGCTTTGAATGACGAGACGAGCATGCCGTTCGCGTGATGGTAAGCGATACACCTTTAGTTATAAAGTACTGTGTGGCATTCCACTGCGCTCGTCATCCTTAGACATATGCTAAGTCTCATTATGTCTCGTAGTTACACTGGCTACAATGTCCTTTAAACCGAAACACAACAGTGCATGCACACTGCTGTTTGGCGGTAGAAATAGACATTGCGGTGGTACCCACCCAGACAGATTCTTACATTTAAGAGACGTACCACACGTAACTTGTCACGGAGTTTGTTAATAAGTACTAAACGAAACAATATACATACACAGCATACGCGTTTTCCCTTTTCAAGGGTAGGCAGAAGTGTATCGCACCCACATTTCATCAGCTAAGTAAGGTCTAAAGTAATAGGGGCCAAGCGTAATGCCATTTACGGAGCACTATTCCAGACTCCAGGTTAATACTGAGTCTTTGAGTATCTAACAATGCAAAGGAGTCGGGATGACCAGGCGAACTCTTCGTTGGTCATATATGCGCAGCTTGTCATAAACTTTTATTAAAACCTATGTAACTTGCGATCGCTGTCATTACATTCTACGATAATATTAAGCGGTGCTCCACAGAAATTGTGTGTTATTGTGTAAAAAGCGACCTTATGTTCAGCCCTACAGCCGTGTCTACTTCGTCCCCCGTCAGGATTGGCAGAAAAAACTGTTTGCGCATTCTTGCCATATCGTGTCCATTGCTTAAATAATAAATAGTCTAAAGTACTGAGTAGAAAACCCAATATCATTTTGCCGGGCTCGGGATTCGAAACAAAATATAGTTAATTGAAAAATTCCGTTATTAGAGTATCTCAAATAGAAGCCGACGTTAATTAATAACAAATAGACAAAGCGTTAACGTTCATCCAAGTACGCGTGAAGTGATATAGGATAGATATGTATCTACCCCACAGGGATATTACAAAAGCAACTCATCACATATTCAATTTTGTCTCACTGTTGACTGTAACTAATATATTATTAAACTTTACAATATAAACTTAATTATAGTTGGCAAACATTGTTAAGATTAGGTGGTAGTGATGAGTATCGATATATTTCATCGATATTTGGCACAACACTACGATCGAGTGCAGTTAGTAATGCCCATAAATCAGCTTCCGGTCGCTGTAACGCACATCTTAATACAATTTTATAAGTGACGTGTAAACAAACATGTCGATAAAACGAGGATCACATTTATTTTAACCCCTTAAATAAGAAAATGAGTTTATAGTAAAATATAGAAATAACACAAAATATACTATGCTGTTTTCATTGAATTATAGTAAGCTTGCTTTTGACCGCGGCTTCGCGCGCGTTAATAAGTTTTTCCGCGCTAAAAGTACATAAACACCTTCCCGTTGAATCACTCTATCTATTAAAAAAAAAACGCATCAAAATCCGTTGCGTAGTTTTAAAGATCTAAGCATACATAGGAACAGACAGCGGGAAGCGACTTTGTTTTATACTATGTAGTGATGACTTCATACTATTTTTATTGTAAGTGAGATTTCTAAATCACATTGTGGTAAACAAGAGTTACGATAGTTTTGACCTGAGAGAAAAGTCATCATAATACACATTACAAACCACAACCAACTTTGGGTTTCATAAAATAAGGCTCAAGCAGTCAATATTCATGACCAAATTTTACGCAAAAGCATTATAGCGAATATGTCCGCTAATCTAGATTTATTTAAATTTAATATACACATTTGCTCATAATTTTGAATTTCGAATACACATAAATTATATTATTTATTATGTAAACACAAAAATAAGTCACAAACACGCCAGCGTAAATCATCTATAATGCACAACCAATCAACATTTTATCGATAAAAAACATCGACAACCGCCCATCACTACTGTACATAAATCATGGGACACGCGCTATCTGTAGCTTAATACGATCCGCCGAAACGTCTGGGGGGCGTTGGGGGCATGGGGGGCGTGGGGGCATGGGGGGCGTATGAGGGGGCGTTTTTCTCACAATCTCTACGTAGGCAAAAAGTCGAGCTATATTGTGTTGTTCCGTGGAGTTTTTTAAAAGAATATTATCAAGCATATTTTGAGAATGGCCTGTTTGTAATAGATTGGTTATCGATCTTTGTCTCGGGATTTCGTTTTACTTAGATTTGGTACTTGAAGACAAGGTTTAATCAGGGATATTTATCGCTAGCTCACCGTATTTGTATTGCGGTGGACGGTCTCGGGTTCGATTCCGGGTAAAGTGGATTTTTCTGTTCAGTCTCAGTACAGTGGAATGAAAAGTGAAAGGTCACTCACTCACTCACTCGTTCATTCATTCATTCATTCATCACGAAATCTCAGAAACTTCAAGTGCTAGGATCTTTTAGGACGGAGGTGCTCACTAAGACGAGATTTTGCGAAATTCAACCTCTAAGTAGGTAAGGCAGAGTTTATACGATATAAACTCAAAAATTGCCAGACGGATTTCGATGAAATTTGGTATGAAATAATTCGAGACTCTGGAAAAGTTTTAGGTTACTTTTTATCGCGGGATAATATATAGTGAGACTTTTATCCAGAAAAAACTCATTCATGGAGGCGAAGCCGCTGGTAAAAGCTAGTATAATATATTCTGAACCGTTATTTCTTTTTGTTCAACCACCAAGCAATAGGCATACTCCGTAGCTTATTAATATCTAAACATTTTCGCAAAGTATTTAAATTAAGAAGAATTACATTTATCCCTGTATTTACGGGCGTAACCGCAGGAAAAGCTTGTACAAAAAACAGAAACATTCTAAAATAAAACTACATTTCAAAGAGTTGAAATGAAATATAAAAAAAACTTAATGGTAACTTAGCATGTTTTAAAGCAACTAGTTCAAACGAAACGTAGATAATTTTACAAGTTCTAGAAACTTCAATTAAATTTGAAATGCGTCGGTTCTTTGCCAGTTTTATTTTCTTTTTACATGTTAGGCCACTGGCGTAGTCAGCTCGACTTAAAAATGTAAAATGAGTTTAGTAATACTCGAATAATAAATTACTCAGTGTGTAAGTTTTCGATCTCTCAAGTCTGATATTTCGAAGTTAATATTTTTTTAAATGCCCTTTAAACCCCGCAAAAAGAGGGGTATGTAGCTATATGTCCGTGGCATCGTAGCTCCCAAATGAAAAGACCGATTTTGATCTTTTTTTTTGGAGAAAAACATCGTGAGAACCAAACCTAAAATAGGAATTTCAAAAAGTGCAAAGCCTACCAATCCACATTTGCACAGTCAACTCGGAAATAGTATAACGTAAAACGTCGTTGTCCGAAGTGCTTATTTTATTGCAACAATATATCGCACGCCCCGATCAATACTGAGTTATGTCGAAAAAATCTGAAAATCGTGATTTAAGTTTTGTGTAAATCGGCAAAATGTGATTTACACAAAACAATCCTCCTCCGTCCTCCCGATTTTTCCTTCACGGTTACAGCGAGCGATAATTCACAACGAATACTCACATAACTTTAGAAAATTCAGAGGTGCATGCCCTTGGATTTTGAACCTGCAGACACTCATCTCGACTTGATAAAGGCCGCAGGAACCCGCTGGATGCAGACCGCTTTTGATAGGTCCATCTGGAAATCTTTGGGGGAGGCCTATGTTTAGCAGGGGACGTCATGTTGCTGATGATGATGATGATGATGAGACACTCGTCTCGGCAGTGCGTTCCACTCCCAACTGGGCCATCGCTGTTCATCGATTGTATCACTGACGATGGATAATCACTCATCAACCTAGACATATATTTTTAATGGCCTACGAAGGCAGACGAGCTAACAGCCTACGTTCTGATAAGTGGTCACCGTCGCCCATGGACGTTAGTATGCCAAAGGCACAGCCAAGCCGCTGTTTGTCATAAAAACGTTTTATAAAGCGCATTTGACTAATTACCACTAGGAGCAGTGGGGGAACTTTGGCGTATTAAAAAAAATCCAGTCTAGACACTATTTGCAATTGTTCCAACGCGAAAAGCGTCGCGGGCAATTTTAGTGATGCTACAAATTGGCGTCAGAATTTCATACTGTCATATTAAATTTTCTTTGTATCTGTCTCTAGATAAAGCTTCGCCTTTCGAATTAAATAAAGTCTACGATTTTTTTATGAAATGGCAAAACCTCTCTCAATTTAGGTACATGTAACAAAACCGGAATTTTACTAACCGGATTTTTTCTACATATCACGGTGGATGTACATTTTCTGCGAACCGTGATGTTCTTTGTTTGATTAATTAAGAATGGAAATATTTTTTGTTCGTTATTTTACCTTTCAAGTATAATGTGGAATTACTCGAATGTTACCGGAATTTTGCTGGTTTACGTCATTTTTCAACAAAGTTACGAACATCTTTAAGATAACCACGCCGCGTCTGTTTTTATCATAGCCTAGAATATTTAATTACAATGCTCTACGAAACGCTCGTTCCCCTCAAGATGTTAAATATCATGCGATCAGCCCTGTATTATATACTGCCCACTGCTTAGCACGGGCCTCCTCTACTACTGATATGGGTTAGGCCTTA
This sequence comes from Lapara coniferarum, assembly GCA_949316025.1. NCBI lineage: Eukaryota > Metazoa > Arthropoda > Insecta > Lepidoptera > Sphingidae > Lapara > Lapara coniferarum. The sequence continues at coordinate 10,220,485 of OX438932.1, forward strand.
GTTCACCACGCTGGCCTAGTGTGGGTTGGCAGACTTGACATACCCCCGAGATTCTCATGGAAAATTCTCCGGTATGTAAGTATCCTTACTATGTTTTCCTTCACCGTTAAAGAGAACGATTATTGATAAACAATACACAAGTAACTTCGAAAAGTCAGAGGTGAGTGCCTTGGGTTTTGAACCTCCGGACATTGTCAAGGCAGACCGTTCCATTCCATATTTAATAATTATTCTTGAAACAAGAACCAACAAGGATAACATGGCAATGATTCTACTTAGCGTAGGTTAGGGCGCCCTCCAGCTAGTTGGAGTGACAATTTGCGAAAGGCTGCTGGCAGAAAGTGGATACGACAGGCCGAAGACCGGGTAAAATGGCGCATATTAGGAGGCGTATGTCCAAAACTAAAATATAGGCTGATGATGATGATAATTCTACTTAAGGGTGTAAATAGGTTAATTAATGTTACCTGCCCTGAAGAGGTCTCACATACGGAATACCTATCAGCACTAGAGCATTTTATCTATACAATATCTTCTTGAGAAACCCTAATAATATTCAGAAAGTAGGTTGCCCTCACGGTTCCTCGAACGTCATCCAGTCTGTTCCAACAGAATGTTTTAACGATAACGAACATAGAATTTCAATAAATTTCAAATTCGAATTGTACTTGCATTCTTGTAATAAGCATAATAACAATACAATTTCCGGGTGCCGGTATTCCGGTATCTAACGTACCGGAAAATTTTCAGCACAACACTAACGGAATAACTTTTATTTTTATTGCCTCATGGGTACCTACCTTAACCACGATTCTTAAGATATCTCAAGTCCATTCCCAAAATCTATACTAATATTATAAGTAAAAGGGGGAAAGATTTGTCTTTCTGTATCTCTCTTTTGTATATAACGAATAAACTCAAAAACTACTAGACTTATTTAAAAAAATCTTTCACCAATGTAAAGCTACGTTATCAGCGGATTTTATCCCGGGAAAATACTAAGCGGGACTTTTAGCCAGGACAAACTCATTCACGCGGACGGTGCCCCGAGCAAAAGTCTAGTAGACTATAATAAAAAACGATACGAAATGTGAATTATATTGGTATTTACAATTTCGATTTTATCTGGATTTTATCAAAACCTTTATCATATCCCATCATCATTTCATTCCTTTAAATTTGCCCACTGCTGGGCATATGGCTCTTCTTTATCATTATACCCTTCTCTCCGGTTTTGTCCTAGTTTCATTCACGTTTTACCTTCATCATTATTATCATCAGCAGCAATATGACCTTCACTGCTGAACATAGGCCTCCCCTAAAGATTTCCAGACGGACATATCAAAAGCATCCTGTATCCAGCGTGCTCCTGTGACTTTTATTAAAGTTTTACCTTGGACTTATAATATTTTAATTTAATTTATCATCATCAGAAATAAAAATATTCGTATGATAAAATACATAGTGAACTCATTAAAAATTACAATTGTATGAGAAAAATTTGTTGACTTCTACAATCAGTCTATATATTCCATGAGTCTATCTATTGTAAAATTCGACCTTAAATACAGTTTTTCATAAACTATAATAGTAGCAGCTAAAGTAAAGGTAGTAAAGGTGTAGTAAGAGGTAATGGAAAATTAGCCTTTAGTGACAGAAACAGATAGTAAATTTGCAGAGTTAATTTATCTACATAACATCATCCACTATAAAATTCACTCTTCTGAACTACTCTCACTTATTATGTTTAACACCCGATTCAAGATGCGTAATCCGAACATCTTTGCGCCTTGAATTTGCATTAACAATACCTTCTATTACAACCTTATAACTAGAATGTATCTCTCGTACAACGATTTGGTTACGAAATATAAACAAATTGACATTATGCACAAAAACTCAGCAAAGTTTATTATAAGTTTACGGCAATTACTGTTTTAAAAGTTAAGAATTACATATGAAATTTTAATATTGTATTAAAAAGTACTTAGTAGGCGGTTTCGTTCGTTTAATATTTAAGGTGATTATAATTACATATACATATATAACACTCAAGCCTTTTATCCCCGAAGGGGTAGACAAAGGCACCTCTAGTGCACCTACTTTTGCCCGTGCGTATTCCGTCCCATGATATGATAGGGGGCGAGCCTATCGCCATATCGCGCACAAATTCCGGACTCCGGGCTGATACTGAAGTTAAAACCCAATATTACTTTGCCCGACCCGGGAATCTAACCCAAGACCTCAGCATTGCAGTCATACCGTAATACAACTACACCACCGAGACAGTCTGTGGATTTCTTGGATAAATATTTATCATCTTTTCTCGTCTTCTCTCTATTTGGACGCCATTTGCCATCAAGTGCAATGGATTTTCTTTGCCGTTCTTATATTTTTTTTGTCAATACAGTAATTTAATAAGCACAGTCAGCAGCATAAATATCTGTACAAAATCAAAATTTCAAATCGCCTATATTCGCGTTAAGTTAAACTGAAAAAAAAATCTTCGTATAAAGTAAAGACAACATTATTTTATTTTTGTGAAGAGACGAAAAATATTGGTAAGAACACAAAATTATGTAGGTAATTTGAAATTTTGAATTTTTTCGGTTACTTACGCTGGTGACTGACTGGTGACTGGTATACACAATACACATAACTCTTTGAACACGCTTGACGTGTCAACGAGACTGTCCCATCCTCACATCCACCACTGCAACCCTGTAACGATCACCAAAAAAAAAAAAGAAAAACTGGCGGTCGCCCGACGTTTTCCATCTCTCCGGGCGGCTCAACGTCGAGTCGTAAGGCACGGTGAACCCAACATAACCGCTCAGTCGTTCCCCTTGAACACTGGGCGGTAGTAATAAATCACTTTCTCCGCGTAAAAAAAAAAAAAAAAACGATCACCAGCATTATGACAACGAGCGGTCAAGCTCGATGAACAGGGAACACTCTATCTTACCCGCTCCGAAATTAATAAAATAAATAGGGAGTTGGAAATTTTACTTTACGTGTCTACCCCTCAAACATGTAGCGTCAAAGTCAGCCAATAAGTCTGTAGTTAACTAATGAAGGACAGAGAACAATCGAGTATAATTTCTCCTTTAATTATAGATCTGACTGGATTCCAGACTATAAATTATTTAATTAAAGTTAATTTATAAATGCGTGGTGGCGTAGTTGTATTACGATACGACTGCAATGTTAGAGGTCTCGGGTTCGATCCCCAGCTCGGGCAATAATGTTGAGTTTTTCTACTTAGTATCAGCCGGAGTCTGGAATTTGTGCCCGATATGGCGAAAAACTCGCCAATCACATCATGGGACGGAATAACGTCGAAAAATGGGGGGTACTAGTTGCGCTTCTGCCTATCCCTTCGGGGATAAAGGGCGTGAGTGTGTGTGTGTGTGTGTATAAATATAGCGTCTAGTAATAGGCAGTGGAGCATATATATAGATACTATACATTTTCAATACTATATTAATCCATTATCTTCTTACCCCACTAAATTCAGTATCTAATTTCAATAAATAACATTAGTTCCTTCCTCTTAAGGGATATATAAATAAAAAAGAAAATGGTCCATTACGATGGACCACCCCACTCAATTTAAGATTTATTGGCGGCACTGTAACGACCAGCCTGATGTAAATAAACGTACAAACAAACATGGATAATGTGATTTGCGATTTTGTTTGGCTGTTCTTTACTCGCGGGTTTTTTTTATTATTTAAGCGAGGACAGATAGGATTTATTTAGAAGATTCATATATACTAGTTATATCTATGAACAATAAAATTCAAACAAAGAATAGGTTCCTTTGTTTTCAAATAAATATTTTCTTTAATTACAAAACTGAATTCTTTTTTTAAATCTGTTTGCATGTCTCTATTGTAAATAAATATTGTTTGTCAATTATCGTTCGCTTTAACGGTGAAGGAAAACATCGTGAGGAAACCTACATACCTGAGAATTCTCGATAAGAATTCGAGGGTATGTGAAGTCTGCCAAACCGCACTAGGCCAGCGTGGTGGACTAAGGCCTATTCCCTCTCAGTAGTCGAGGATCCCGTCCTCAGCAGTGGGCAGTATATAATACAGGGCTGATTGTATGTTTGTATGTATATTATATACACAGTTTATATATACACAAACACATTCACGCCTTTTACACCCGAAGGGGCGGGTGGAGCTGCAGTTGCGCAAACTTTTGAACAGTTGTATTCCATTCCGGGGATAATTTCCAGATACATAAAAAAAACACTTTGCCCGGGATCTTTGGGGATTGAACCCCAGTCCTTAGCATTACAATCGTGCCTTAATACAACTGCACCACCGAGGCAGTCAACATACCTAATATTAGATAAGTATAATGTATAAAACTTATCAAATAAAATTAATATGCATAAAGGACCACGCTCGTCGTAACATGCCTAGTAATTACACTGACTCTTTCAAATTGGAATCCTCCTCCTTGCATCGTTTTTCTTAGTGCTGAGGAACGTGACCCCTGAACATGGAGTAATCTTTGTCTTCATCAAGTTGCGCCACTTGTTCCTGTCTTTAGCTTCGTGAAGCGCAACATGAAGTTTGGTGTTTAATGTAGGGGAGGGATTACGGCCTCTCGGACGTTTGCCCTCAATTTTAACAGTAGCCATCAGATGTTCGAGGTTAATTTGGAATACAACCTACATAATGTAGGCAGAAATAGACCACCGTCGATCTACGAGAGGTCTACTAACCTTATAATGAATACACAAAAGAATAGCAGAAACTACAATAGCATTATCAAGAAAATTGTTAAAACCTACTAAATAAAAGCATATAAAAGAAAATTGCGGCGTAGGAAACCACAAAATAGTGATGGGCGTAGTGTAATAAGTTTTATCGATAGTCGATACATCGTCACATAATGTGCGCGCAACAATAGGGCTGCGACGGGTTTATGACCGCGCCAGAATCTCATAGTATTGTGTTTTAACGAAAATATTTAGATTCTCCCAGTTCTTTTGTAATATACAGTGTATGGAGATTTTATGCCAGTTATAAAAACAATGTTTTGTTTGGTCCAAATTAAGTTTTGGATGAGGATGGAAATTTACTTGTTTTATATTGTACAGAGTGTATTTATATTAGATCTGATATGAGAGGGTTCTGGACTTAATCCTTGCTGACCTAGTGCCGGTTGGCATAGATATTTTCGAAATTTTCCTATATCTAAGGTATGATATACTCGATATGGCGATAAGGTCGCCCCCTATTACATCATGGGATGGAATACGCACGGTGAAAAGTGGGTGCACCAGTTGCGCCTGTGCCTACCCCTTCGGGGATAAAAGGCGAAAGTATGCGTCTAAGGTATGTAAACGTACATTCTCGGCAGTTCATTCCATTCCGTACTAAGTTATCAGTACTTAGTAATAGAAATAAAAGAAAAAAGGTTTATTGTCGACATCAGGTGTATGCAATACATATTAAATACTAAATTCGTCCCGACCTCCGTCCGCGAGAAAAAGTTTCACCGGGATAAAATTCCTGCTATATATTATTATGCCGACATAAAAAGTGCCCTTATGTCCTTCCAGGGTTAAAAACTATTTCCATAAGAAATTTCATCAAAATCGGTTCAGTAGTTCAAGTGTGAAAGCATAAAAGATACACAGATAGACAGTCACTTTCGCATTTATAATAAGTATAGATGGAACATAATATAAAAGATACACCCTTTTAATTGAGGCAGCGTGACACGTCTGCAACTTTACATTTAAGCCAGGTCAGCATAATGCATAATACGTGTAAAAAAATAAAAAAAAGAACTTATAAAGAGTATTCTTTTTATCACGTACTATTTAAGCGAGATTGTCATACGCGAAACTTTTCACTCAAATTGACCGAACTATGTGAGCGAACGTGACCGGGTCGGAACTATACGCGACTGAGTCAATAGCTCTACACTTTGATAAATGATCATCCAGGCTTAAGGGTCAGAGTTCAGCAAGGTCCCATCCCTTTTGAATTTTTCCTCTTTAATATGACTGATGTTTTATCTTTTCTTTCGATGCGTAGTTTGGGGGTTAGGTTTGCCATGGGCGAAATTCAAGTAGCATTTTTTTTACGTTAGTTAGGTGAATATTTTATTCATACATACATATACATATACACTCACGCCTGTTATCCCCGAAGGGGTAGGCAGAGGCGCAACTAATGCACCCACTTTTCGCCGTTATTCCGTCCCATGATGTGATAGGGGGCGAGCCTATCGCCATATCGGGCACAAATTGCAGACTCCGAGCTGATACTGAATAGAAAAACTCAATATCACTTTGCCCGACCCGGGGACCGAACCCGAGACCTCAGCATTGCAGTTGTACCATAATATAACTACACCACCGAGGCAGTCAATATTTTATATTATACATATTTTATACATCTGAATAATGTAATACCTTGCGTATAGAAGCTGTGGATTGGGAGGTTTTCAGTTCTGTTCCAAGGTGAAGAAACTAAGTTTAGGTTTTAACGCTTTAATCCCCACGAGTTGACTTCAAGAGTTAGTCTATCGTAATAGTTTAACATAATAGATTCTATAAAACGTATGAAGAATATGTGTTTCTTCGACAATTGATAATCCAGTATATTGCTCAACTGATGGTTGTAATCTACTACTATTACGGACAATTACAACTTATCTTAACTTGTGGATGTATGTGACTGTTAGTTGTTTAAAATAAAATAAATAAAATCTTTGGATACATCGTGAAAACTAATTAAACATAAAGTGAAAAATAACAAAAGAAAATTTGACTTATTTTTATTCTCGGAATCGATCTAATAGTTCTTGGAATCGTCTATTTTAAGCAACCAAAAAAAACTTGATGTTTCATTTTTTATAATCAACCTGTATTTCGATGTTCCTATTTAGTTATTTATAGGTCACTGTATTAAAATAAATTTCAGCCATTAACTAGCTTATAAAACAAAATCCGTTTCAATCGTTATTTAATACATCCTGTATTTTGTTTACGTACATACATAGTATCACGCATTTCCCCCTTTTCAAGGGTAGACAGAGATGTAGCACATCCACATTTTACCAGCTATGTAAGATCCCATTAATAAGGGGCGGGCCTATAAATAATATTGTATTTACAGAGCACCTTTCCACACTCTGTACTGATATTGAGGAGAAAAACCCAATACCACATCGCCCGACCCGGAAATCGAACCCGGGACCTCGGCACTGCAGTCGTAATACAACACCGAGGCAATGTATTTTCTTTAGTGTTTTTTATCTTGATTTTCCCGTTTTCTCTCACAATTCCTCAAATCAACCTAATGCCGCAATTGTACCAACGTACAAACAAAGATAGGAACTATTAATATAAACAGGAAGGTTCGTTTCCCGATATCTCGGACACAATGAGTGTTACAAAAAGTCTCGGGGACGCGGCGTAAATTGGAAGCTCTAGCGGACATCTTATTGATGTTTCAAACGGTCTTGCTTTTGATTTGTGAATAAAAAATATTTTGCTGTGTCCATTGACTTGCAAATTGATGCCGGCTCGATGATATGGTCCAAGGATGGTCCCGTTTTTCTTATTACTTGCGGAGTAGCTTTTGTTTTGAAGAGCATTCTAGCCAGTGTAACTGCTGCGTTGAAGGGCGTTACTCCATGCAGACTTATATTAAAAAGCCTAGGCTATGTTTGTGCCTGGTGCTTACCGACAAGAGACCTGTAATGTGTTGAGTATACACGTAAGTCTACATGTAGTGCAGTCTCTTATAAGAGTAAAACGAATCACCGTCGAATCAACACGGTTTACCTATATCCTTCATTACATGACGACAAAGGGATCCCCCTTTGCTCAGAGTACAATGAACTTTAAAAACCTTTTACAACTCTGTACTATAGTCTTTAGCCAGTTCCTTAAAGAAAAAATACATGAATACCGCCTCTCCTACATTTTGTGACACACTCCCTGTTTGTCATCTCAAGTCTATTGTCTTAGCCTTACTTTTCTACCTGTTGGGTTTAAGACATCTTTGTTGGCACAGTACTTGCAGTAAATTCATACTTTTATCTAAAACGGGTGGGCAGAAAAACGAATTAAAAAGATTCATCTAAGACCGACAAAACAATTCTGAAATGGGTAATTCATGAATTTACTTGGTCAGGGAATCGAATAAAAAAAAAGATTCTACATCCTAACACCTCTGAATTTTCAAACTTACGTGTGTATTGTTTATCAATTATCGTTCGCTTTAACGGATTATTATTTAACATACTTACAGCCTACCTTATAACGAATACGAACTTGGGCGGGTTTATTTTATCCATGGTCATTTAAAGTTAAGGCTCCTATCACACTGGCGAATAGCAAACGAATTCACAGTATATACCTACTCAATTATAAAATCATCCTAAAGTCTATATTAAAATGATAGGAGTGTTCTATCATCAGCAGACCTATAAAACTTTTATCTATATTAAAAATTTCGTCCGTAGAACTTTCGCGAAGTTAATCTCGAGCTGTCAGTCTGCGAAGAAGTTCGGACAGCGCGTCCCGTTCTGTTCTGGGAGGGATTCAGTGGGGGGGTCGGGGGACATTTAAAAATATATTCAAATAATGGTCATATTGTTTAGAAACGGGACTTAAGTTTTTATGTTTTCGATATATATTATCCAAAAGTTCTCTATTACAGTATGTCTGACTAGTTACTTCTGCCATGTCTATTTTTGCTTTCAAGTAGTATTTGAGGATGGTATCACAATTTTTAGGTTATTAATGACCATTAAATGTGTCAGCGTGACGAATATAGTGTAGTGTTTTGATAATTCATAATTCATAAACATACTCATCATCATACAGATAGATGTTTGGATATTTGGATGTATGGATGTTTGTTCCTCTTTCACGCAAAAACTACTGAACGGATTTCGATGAAATTTGGCACACGGGTACATCATGTCCTGGATTAACACATAGGCTACTTTTTGTCCCGGGAAAACATAAAGCGCGACTTTTATCCCGGACAAACTTTTTAACGCGAGCGGAGCCGCGGGCAAACGCTAGTAATTTATATGTACACATATTTTTTTTAGATTCAGTAATTTTATACTTTACCACCACTTAAAAATGGAATTCGAAAATCTAAATTTACCGAAGTAGAAATGTTTATCGTCAAATTACACCCTAGTTAAAGTTCTAATTCTTTGCATCTAGCAAAAGTAAATAACTAGTTCTACAGTTAGAAATTATAGAGCAACTCTTTTATTATAAGTTAGCAAAGAAATACTGTGGTTAGTATAACAAGGTTTATTTTAGAAAAACTCGTTTCTATACTTTGCTTTTTTATTGCTAATTTTGGTATTGCGCCTGAAACTAAATATATGATTGGTCTTTTTAAGTTATACAATACTATACCATACTAGCCCTGTATTATATACTGCCCATTGTTGAGCACGGGCCTCGTCTCCATAGAGGGTATAGGCCTTAGTTCACCACGCTGGTGTAGTGCGGCTTAGCAGGCTTCACATACCTTCGAAAGTCTTATAGAGATATTCTCAGATTTGCAGGTTTCCTCACGAAGTTTTCCTTCACCATTAAAGCGAACGATAATTCACAAAGAATACAAACATTACTTTTTTAGAAAAGTCAGAGGTGCGTGCCCTTGGGTTTTGAACCTGCAGACATTAATCTCGCCAGTCCGTTCCACTCCCAACTAGGCTATCACCGCTACAGTTATATGATTTAAGAATTATCAAAGCATATTTAGTTATTATGGAAGTTAAGTTACTATACCTGACGTATAACGTAGTACATTGAGAAGCATTAACGTTCTTCAATGGTCTCTAGAATTATGTCGGCTTGTCCAATATTTACTACAATAAATTACAACATGTCTTGATTCCGATTATGTCTATAATTAATTCATTGCAAACCTTACAATTTTATTTTGCATTTAAATTAAAATAATAATATTGCCTTGCTTCATGTTTCTCACTTTATACCAGCATTCTTTAAATGGGAGGTCAAGCCCCCGACCTCAAATACGGAACTGTAACAAAAACCTTCCGTGCTTAAAGACGGATTGATTAATGGGACAAAGCAAGTAAACCCCCACCCCTCGTCCTACGTCATTTTATTTACTTTTTTGGTTTTAGTCCTGAGGGATGATTCTCTTTCAATGTTATTAATCATTGAATTCTTACTATGACCGAGTTTGTTTTTCGAGAAAATGAGGAAACGTTTGTCGTTTCTTGGTGAGGATTTGAGGGAAATGAGTATTTCATTTCTTATGTTGAAATGGATGTCACTCGCGACTTTTCTCGAATGAATAGCTTTTTCCGCTACAAAAGTCCCTCAAAGACAGCGCCAAATACTTAAAGAATCAGATTTAAACCATTATTTGCCATGGAAGCCTTTTATTGGCATATAAGGCTATGTTTTAATCCAGGCTATGTTTTAAACCCGTGTGTCCAGTTTCATTCAAATCGTTCATTAGTTTATGTGTTTACTTCTAACTAACATCATAACATTTTTACAAACTTTCGCATTTTTTTATGGTATAGAATGACGAGACGAGCATGCCGTTCGCCTGATGGTAAGCGATAAGACCACCCATAAACAGTAGCAACACCATACAGCACCTTGAGTTATAAAGTACTGTGTGGCATTCCACTGCGCTCGTCATTCTGAGACATAAGATGTTATAATATTAGGAAGATGATACCTCGGTGACCTAGTTGTATTGGGTGTGTAGTGTCATTGCCGTGAGGTCTCGGGTTCAAATCCCTTGTCAGGCAGTCATGCGTTTTTCCACTCATTCTCAGCCCGGAATCTGGAATTGTGCTCGGCTCGCAATAAGCTCCTACATGGCATCTAACATAGCTAGCGAAATGAGGGTGTGATACACTTCTGCCTACCCCTGAAGAGGGCAAAAGGCTGCTGTATTAAAAACACTTAATGATTAAGAGTTTATAAACAAAAAAATAACAATTTTATAACATAATTCAATATTATTTTCCCCTAAATTCTGCACTGAACAAAGCCTTTTTAAGAAATACCGCCTCAAGTTTAGTGTTAAAAATGTTTAGAACGTTTTGAGATTAAGTAATAAATAACGCCTTGGAAAATTTACAGAGCTTACAAAGCACGCTCAAGCTATGAGCGGAAGCGATTATTTGCACTGTTGTGTTTCGGTTTGAAGGACATTGTAGCCAGTGTAACTACTGAACATAATGAGACTTAACATCTTATGTCTCAGGATGACGAGCGTAGTGGAATGCCACACAGTACTTCGTAACTCAAGGTGCTGGATGGTGTTGCTACTGTTTATGGGTGGTCGTATCGAGACACATTTTTTTATAATCACACAATTTGTTTTCCCAACCGAGAAATCTAATCTAGAACCTCACAATAGGCCAAGTAACAACCACTATACGATACATCAAATTTATTGTATATAATTTTTTTTAGACCAAATCTGTATGAAATGTATTCAGTATTTATAAAGAATTTACATTTTATCATTGGGAAAGTAGGCCTCGGATTAATATTATTTTAATACTTCTTTAAAAAAACTTTGCGGTAAACATTTAAGTATTTATAGGTTTTTATTGTTGACTACCTGATGTAAAGATACAGATTGGGGACCTGGGAAGGTCGCGCGACAAAGTTGAGTGAGATTTTCTGTAATCATAAGCCATAATTAATTAAATTAAATAAGTACACTGTTGAATATAGTACCTGTTACTGTTACTGTTTTGGAGCTCCTTTTTCCGCACTTAGCCCGTATGAAGTCGGGCCGTTGTGCGTGATGTGCCAGCTAGCAGTCTAGCCAGCCCAACTCCTTCCAGAAGCGCAGGATCTTCCTGGTTCCTTCACAGGCTTCTCGGAGTGACCCCGGTGTACCGATTTCAGCCCGTTGTGCAGCTACTCCTTCACATTCCAGGGTAACGTGGGAGGCTGTTTCGTCAGCCGACAGGCATCCCCTGCAGAGGGGGCTGTTGGTGATAGCTAAAACATATAAATGTTTGTTTAATGAGCAGTGTCCGGTGATCATACCCTCCATTGTGCGTAGAGAGGCCCTGTCTAGAGACAAAAGGCGTCTCGTCATACGTCGGTCCGGGTGTGGCACTGTTTCCCGGGATATAGTACCTAAAGATTTCCAGATTTTTATGGCATCGAATGAAGAGACGAGCGTGCCGTTCGCCTGATGGTAAGCGATACGACCACCTATAAACAAGTAGCAACACCATCCAGCACCTTGAGTTACAAAGTACTGTGTGGCATTCCACTGCGCTCGTCATCCTGAGACATAAGATGTTAAGTCTCATAATGCCCATATTACCTTGGCTACAATGTTCTTCAAACCAAAACACAACATTGCATGCACACTTTGTTTTTTGTTTACGCAGAGAAAGTGAATTATTACTACCGCCCAGTGTTCAAGGGGAACGACTGAGCGGTTATGTTGGGTTCACCGTGCCTTACGACCCGGCGTTGAGCCGCCCGGAGAGAGGAAAAACGTCGGGCGACCGCCGGGCCGAATCCCTAACCTATGTACACCGCACGGCATACCAACTAAAACTCCGCGGTGGTCATCTTGGGCGCATTAGGGACGGCTGCGGGCTTCCTCCGACTCACGTCTAAGTTGTCCGCAACCGCCCCTATTGCAAGCGCACTGGCGGTATAAATAGCCATAGCGGAGGTACCTACCTAGACAGCTTCTTGACGAGAGATAACCAGTGATGAAGATTATTAAGTGACCGACTTATTCGTTCGCCATTTAAAAACCAGCTTCTTTCATAACTTAAACGCATTATCGTAGTGCATCTCCCACACGTCCGTTTGATTTATCTGGCAGTCGCAGCGCATTTAGTGTAATAATTTGAAATACCGCGGATGCTGTATCGGGAGGTTTTTATGTTAATGGAAATTGTAATACAACTGCTGGTATTCCCGATATAGATTTAAACGAGTTATAATGGACATTGAGTGGTTATTTTTTGTTTAGAAAAAGAAATAAAATACGATAGCCTAGTTGGGAATGGAACCGACTACTAAGACAAAGGTCTACAGATTCAAAATACACACGTTACTCCGAAACGTCAGAGGTGTGGTTTGGGCTATACACTCACACATTCACGTCTTTTAACCCCGAAGAGGTAGTCAGTGGCGCAACTAGTGCACCGACATTTGGCCGTGCGTATTCCGTCCCATGATTATTATTATTATTATTCCGGCCCATGATGTGATGGAGGCGACCCAATCGCCGTTTTGGGCTCAAATTCCAGAATCCGGTCTGATACTAAATAGAAAAATCCAATGAATGAATGAATGAAATCTTCCTAGCCAGTTTCGGCCACGGCGGCCAATCTCAACGGAGATCAGCCAGGTACGCAGGAGATATTATAGTGCACAAGTGTGTGCGCAATACACAGGTGCACTCGCTATTCCTTCACTCTCATAGTCCGGTGAGACGGCAATCCGACATGACCGGAGAGAGATCAGGCGCAGGACCAACGGCTTTACGTGCTTTCCGAGGCACGGGGGTATCACACCGCCAACTTCCTGACTCCGAGCTGCGACTGAGTAAATTTTAAGATGGAAAAACCCAGTCACAATTTTTTGGCTCGACCCGGGATTCGAACCCGGGACCTCAGCGCGCAAATCGTACTCGTAATGCGTACGCAATACCACTACGCCACCGAGGCAGTCAAAAAAAAATTGAAAAATCCAATATCACTTTGCCCGACCCAGGGATCAAACCCGAGTGTAGTGTAGTGTGTGTTAGTTTATAAGTAGATGTAAGGTGTATTGTAAGTGCAGTACAATAAAGGAATTAAAACCAACAACACGCCTACATCAATCCTTCAACATCACACGAGACCTCAGCGCTATAGTCGTATCATAATACAACTAAGCTACCGAATTCGTGCACTTATTAAGGAATAATACCCAATAACACTAGCTATGCTCAAACCGTAAAACAATACAGTTTAGCATAAAATCATCCTTATCAAAATTCAAAACCAAATATAATCGATATCTGCAAGGAATAATGAACACGAAGCAAGCATCTTCCTTAATAAACGTTTCTATTATCCACGAGGCAAGTATCCCCCCTCAAACGGCCCTCAATGCCCCCTTGACATCGAAATGGGGTCAGCGTCATGGGATAGCCAAATATCTCATTGTTCTTTTGTGCTAAAAATGTATGAGTTTCTTGACCTAGATATTCGTGTTCATTTTCAAGGTGAAGTTATTACTAATACAGACACAGGTGCATTTTAGTCGAGGTACCAATTTAAATACAAGATCGTCCATGCTTGCTTGTAACTAAGAAAAAATAGCTCAATGACAGAGTAAACCATAAAACAATAAAAACCAAAAAGAATCCCAACGTGTGGGTACACTTTGCTAGTTACTTGTTTGGTTTTTCTATCGGTCTTCTTCTTCTTTTGCCTTCTTTTACCTTTTGGATCGATAAAAAGTTCATATCGATCACTACGTATGAATATGAACTTGCTGTATGATCCGTTTCCCTTCATAGTTTAATACCTGGCTTAGGAGACGCAAAAATAACTAGCTGCTAAAATTCCTGTAAAAATAAGGTATATGTGTATATCATCATAGTTTAATACCTGGCTTAATAATACCAGCCCTGTATTATATACTGTCCCACTGCTGGGCACGGGCCTCCTCTACTACTGAGAGGGTTCAGGCCTTAGTCCACCACGCTGGCCTAGTGCGGGTTAGCAGATCACATATCTTCGAAATTCTTATAAAGAACTTCTTAGGTATACAGGTTCCCTCACGATGTTTTCCTTCACCGTTGAAGCAAACGATAATTGTTTATAAACAATCGTTAAAACACTAATCTACCATTCCACAATAGCACCAGGCATTAGAAAACATTTCGGTGAGAAGTTCCAACATCTTTTAATATAATTTGAGACCCGTTCTGCGGTCAGCGATGGTCCCACGGGATCGCGTTACGAGTGGATGAGAAAGTAGGTCTACACAACCGCAGATCCACCTGGTTGCAGGAATATCGGTTTTACAAACAATTTTCAATGAGCAAAAGTATAAAATAAATTATGTAATAGTTTGGAGGATGTTTGTGACCGTCCGGATAGCGACCGTTGTTTTTAAAACATTGTGTTTTTGTAGGATTTGAATATAAAATCTCACGATTGAATTCCAGAAAGTAATTGCCATTAAGAAGTTAACTGGTTCCAAAAATGTATAAGTCGAAAATTTAAACAATAAGTTCACGAAATCTGTCACGGAAATAAGTGAACGAAATTTAATTTTGTAAAATACCTCAAATCAAATTTGGCTTTGTTTAGCCTAGTGAATGGCATAACATCAATCATCTTTCAAAATCTCAGGTAAAATCCAGCTAAATTATTTATTCCCGGCGATGTTACGAAGTTTAAAACTTTTCAACTGCCGGTTCGAGATGCATTCTGTAATATTCATAGAAAAAAAGACTCTTCCGAGAGGTGTTTCTTGAAAGTTGCTCATCTCCTCAATACCGGTAGCTAAGAGATTTTTATTTTACTTTTAAACGTTAAAATTTTAGCTGGCACGTTTTAAAGAAATTGAAGTTCGTCGCTAAATAATTCTTGAAAAGAACACTCATTTCTCGGTCTCAAAGCTTTTCTGTATATGTTTGAACAGATAGGAAAAATGCTTCTCTTAGATTTAACAATGTAGAAATAACATTGAGTAGATGACGTAGCAAAAGCAATTCGGTAGATATTAGCCACGACATCGAAATGAAAAAACTATTTATTAAATACAAATATGGCGTAGCATATAGGTAATTTGTATGAAACTTAAGTGTTCAACAACTGGAGCTTTGATGGATTTTTGTACTTAAGTTCTATGAACTTAGTAATTTATGTTGAACTAAGATATACACAACCAATAAAAAGTATTTTGTCATTCCTTTAGTTC
Source organism: Lapara coniferarum (assembly GCA_949316025.1). NCBI lineage: Eukaryota > Metazoa > Arthropoda > Insecta > Lepidoptera > Sphingidae > Lapara > Lapara coniferarum. The sequence continues at coordinate 10,236,458 of OX438932.1, forward strand.
TTGATTAGGGTACCCCTCAGCGGTCTATGGTTCTATCCCCCCTAGTTGCAGTAGTGGATACCTTAATCTGCTTACAATTATCGCAAATGACTGATTCCGACGAACCGATCTCGAGATGTTTAGTACTAAACGAGGTTTCTCAAGAACTACTTGAGTATTCGCATCGAGTTGCCGAGAGGCCTCGGTCATTAAGTCGATTTAGCTGGGTCACCTAAAATGCCGATTGATTTAGATCGAAAAACATTTCTTATTTATCTGGATTTGGAGATTGTTACTTTAACTAGTCTGGAAGAATTTTTGCTTTCTTTGGTTTCATTTCCAAGTTTGGTTTATATAATTGACTGAAATGTGTTTGATGCTTTCAAAAGGAACATCAACTTCACATTTTCTTAAGCTAGAAAAAGTATCGAAATGTTTTTAACCCCTATTGCTTTCTTTTAATGAGATATCCAGGGATTCTACATGGAGATAATATATATGCTGTTGAGTGTTGGTGTACCATTATAAATAAATCTTTAAATGTTCTGTTTCTGTTAACGATAAAAACCCTAATCTCAAGTGGCACATAAGCCCATTTGCCGTCTTCAAACTAGAAAAATCTTTTAACAGCCCTTAAAGCTCGTGAAAATTTTTACTTATTTACTCCATTTGAAAATCATAACTCAATTCAAAGGACAATTAACTGGACTAATTGAGAAATTTATCATTCGAAAAATGAGCTCTTTGTCGCGCTGCAAACCAAAACTCATCGGAACTCACAACTAAAAACGTAATTATAAATTCAAGGCTTTCGCGACCGAAGGGCGGGGGTGAACTTCCGCTCGCGCCGGATTGTTCCCACTTTCAACTTAGACAGTTTTGTCAATCGGACTCTCAATTTGCTTCCGACGTTTACATTTCTTAGATTAATTTCAATAATAAATAAGTATAGAAAGTTGTTTTTTACTTTCTTGTAAATGGGGAAAAATGTTTGTTGAAGTTAATTCAACTAGTACTGTCCTATAATTTGTGATATAGCAGCTCTTAACTATTTATTTCTTAACCTCTAACACCAAATTAATATTACAAGTTATAGACGTGTATCTGTATGTCTGTCTTTGAATTCATATCTGCCAAACAATTGAACTGATTTCGACGCGATTTTTTATTGAATAAATAAAATATAATATAAGCAGTAACTTTAAACGTAATTACCGCCGCTTATACCACTAAGCTGTAGGAATCATGGGTTCTAAGCTTTCAGGAAAATTATGGTAAATCCCACGAGGCTTAAAATTCTCTAAGAATTTCGAGGATATGTGAAGTTTTCCAACCCGCTCTAGGCCAGCGTGGTGGACTAATGCCTAACCCCTTCATTAGTAGAGGAGGCCCGTGTTCAGCAGTAGACAGTATATAATAGCTCGTATAACAATTATTATTATACTAGGATTATATTAGTACCCTCAGGCAATCTTGTTGATGAAATATTAATTAAAACGAAGGTATATACAGCAAAATAAACTATACTTCAGTAACATCGACAATTAACAATGTCCACACAAGAGCCATCACTTGTTTTAATAATGAAACATAAATATAACGCACACACTAAAAAGGTATTGCCAACAAATGAGCTTAAACGTATTAACGTAAATATATTTACTCTTCAACACGTTCGTTCAAAATGTTATAGAAATGAAACACGTCTTTGATCTTGATGTCATTGGACAGCTGGTTGTTTATAGTAAATTCTAAATTACTTCTCTTTGTTGCAGGACGACCGGCAGGATGTCGGAGAATGCTTTGTCGTTCAAAGCAGATGCGTCAGACAACAAGGCCCGCTACACCTGCGAGGCAAAGAACGTCATGATTAGTAACACCCTGAAGGCGGAGATAGACTTGACGGTTCTGTGTAAGTACTTTGATAGTTCATTCATTCATTCGTTCATTCGTTCATTTTGTTTTTGGTACGGTTGTGTACGTATTTAAGGTTCTATTTCTCACGAGTATGTTTTAGATATCTATTTTTTACATTAATAGATTTAATAGCTCTTAAGTATCCAAAATTCTTATAAATTACACAAAAAAATCAAAAATAGACTTACTCTGCTTGTCATAAAGACCGCGCACAAAAACACGTCCAAAAATTGTGTCCAAGTTCCACAACCCCCCCCCCACTTTGACTACTAGACCATAATGGGTGGTCCACGCTTCAGTAATTTCCCTGCGTTGGAACCATTGCTACCTGGTTCTTTGTAAATAAACAATGAACCGGGTTTTGGGGTACTGGGAATGTGGGCTAAGGTGGAAGGGACGGCGATTTATTTTTTCCCTTTTTTTTAAGCCGCGTGTAAGCCCGATTCTGAGATATAAATTGCTTGTATAGCACTCACAAATAATATATCTTTCTATTAGTGAGTTTCACATTTCATCTTTATTTTATAACATGTACGATAATTCGTACCAAATAATCCATTCAATCTTTTTAAAATTGTCAAAGCAAGTAAAGAATAAATGTATTTTTGTTCTAATTCATACATATTAGAGGGTTTAAAACATAAATAATTATTCGACTCATTTTTCTAATAAAAAACAAATGTCCGATTTCTTAAAAAATAACTTCTTCCACTGCCAATTTGGTTTTTCGTAATTAATTTCTATGAAACGCATAATAAATCGCTCAAATCTCATCCTAACCACCAAACGTCCAAGATACTGCTCTTTCTGTCCCTTTCCCGGATAGGGTTAAGTTATCAAAGGTTTAGCGAAGAGTTCAGAAACTCGATGCTAAATCCAATTCGCTTCAAAGAGAAATGTTTGCGGATATCGCATGACTCTTATTGTGTTAAGAATAAGTTGTGTTTTAACCGACTTCAAAAAAGGAGGTTTTGTTTTCGATCCTTGTGTATGCATTATATTATGTACATAAGTTTGTATGGCCGCGAGTTTTTCAAAAACGATTGATCCGATTTGGAAGAGGTTTTAAAGGCATGTGTTTGACAATAATTTTAAATCTGGTTACACTGAATGTATCTTTACATATTATTATAGAAAAAAGGTCCCTCTTCGCGTTTGTCTGTCTGTCTGTCTGAAATCCGGTGAAATTGGTATGGAGATAGTAATTTTTAAATAATAAATCGTTTTTGTTTCTTTCTTTCTAATTTGAGACACTGAAAACGACATATGATACTTTTTTCCCTGGAAAATATATATAGATTTTTTTTTTATATATGTAGATTAAAAAACTAGTTTAAAATAAATTTTACCTTTAAATACACAACGTTTAGAGCCTGTTTCTCAACTCCACCAGCTGAGTACGCTTACGCACACTCGCGTATCTTATCCCCGAAGGTGTAGGCAGAGGCGCAACTAGTGCACCCACTTTTCGCCATTATTCCGTCCCATGATGTGATACGGGGCGAGCCTATCGCCATATCAGGCACTAGTTCCAGACCCCGAGCTGATACTGATTAGAAAAATCAAATATCACTTTGCCCGATCTGGGAATCGAACCCGATACCTCAGCACTGCAGTCGTACTGTAATACAACTACGCCACCGAGGCAGTCAATGTTTTTAAACTACGTTATGAACATTACAAACACCAAAGTTATGTCAACAACAACTGGAAATAAATGGGATGCCATTACACTGCTCCAATCATTACAGTTTAGGGTATTTTAATCAGGCCTGTATTGTATACTTCCCACTGCTGAGCATGAGCCTTCTCTACTACTGAGAGGGGTTAGGCCTTAGTCCACCACGCTGGCCTAGTGCGGGTTGGCAGACTTCACATAGCCTCGAAAATTCTTATCGAGAAATCTCAGGTACTTATGTAGGTTTCCTCACTATGTTTTCCTTCACCGTTAAAGCTAACGATAATTGATAAACAATACACACATAACTTCGAAAAGTCAGAGGTGTTTTTTTTTTTTTTTTTTAAAAGGCCATCTTCGGCGCATTAGGGACGGCTGCGGGCTTCCTCCGACTCACGTCTAAGTTGTCGTCCGCAACCGCCCCTGCACGTACCGCTGTTGCGGTCCTTTTCCTGTTACGGGGGCTCAGAAGCCCCCGAAACACCGTACCGTGTCCGCCTTTTAGTGTCCGAGGCAGCGTGAGACACGCTGCCTCGGACATGTCCATCACGGGGGTCACAGAAGTTGGCTAGACTAATGGGTGGGCGGCACGTCCCGCCCACCCGTGACCCCCGGAGGCCCCTATTAGTCGCCTTTTACGACAGGCAGGGGATACCGTGGTGGAATTCTCCAAACGCCCCCAATCCACAGGGCGGGAGACGTCGGTCAGTCGTCCACCCGACGCCTCCTACGTCTCGTCTGGCGGCGGGAGGGATCACCACTGCGCTGGCGATCCCTCTCGGCACTCTCCTTCCGCGAGGGGACCGCCTCGCAGAAGTGGGCCACCGCCTGCCAGGCCTCCCGGCGGCCGACCATGGAAGCGACCACGGCCGGCAGCGAGAGGTCTTCTCCGACGACTGTTTTGAGAGCGCTGCGCTCCTCATCCCAGGCTGGACAACACTCCAACGTATGTTGGGCCGTGTCCATTGGGCAGTTGTCACAATAGTGACACACGGCCGACTCCTCTACACCTACCACCCGAAACAGGAACTCACCGAAGCAGCCATGCCCGGTGAGCACCTGCGTCAGGCGGTATGTTGCCGCTCCGTGGCGCCTGTCCAGCCATTCGGCAAAGACAGCACGCACTGCCTCTACGACCCGGTGCCCCCACGACGGGGCCTCCAGCCTGAGACGCCACTCCTCCACGGCGGCTCGCCGTAAGGCGGCCCTCTTGGCCTCCACCTCCTTCAGGGCCGGACGCTCCCCGCGACTGAACGCCTCCTCCCGCCAATGGAATACATCGGCAAAAGTCAGAGGTGTGTGCCTTGGGTTTTGAACCTCCGGACATTTTCTTGGCAGACCGATCCATTTCCAACTAGGCTATAGTCCACTTAATCCATAGGGTATTGAAACTCATAAACTTCAAAAAAAAACCTTTTGAGAAGTCTACAATATATTTAAATACAGATTTATCATAAGAAATACATAAAGGAAAATTCTGTGATAAAAACACATTACCCTAGTAAACAAGCAAAAGATATTCGTAAATAGAAGGTAATGGGCGTTATTAGCCGTCTGAGGGAGAATTCAAAGGTCCCAAGGACATTGGATCAAGTATCAGTAAACAGTTCTATCATTCCAATGACGTAACGGGTTTTATATACCTATATTACATTTATTGCACATATAAAAACTTGGAGTTGTACTTCAGATATAACTAATCGATTTGATTGAAGTACTTTATTCAAAGATCAATATTCATGAAACACAATTTTAAATTAATTTTAGTGTGAAGGACAAAGAACAAATGTGAATATTATTATTTAAAGGATATCGTAGTTTGG